>CM033751.1:35979279-36268305 GCA_019671005.1 Hibiscus mutabilis | reverse complement strand
ATAAAAAAATGATGTTTAAAATTAGGATTTGAACAGTTCTGTCTGTAAACAGGGATAAAAACCATATATGACGTGTGAAGGGGTTGTTGCTCCTCTCAAATTTTTTGCCATAATGCCATTTTAAGTTCTTTTAGTTTAAATCTTAGTTAAATAAAGCCTTCATCTCTCCTAATTTTTAAATTTAAACGCTTAATAGACTTCTGCTCTTTCCAATGTTTGATCTTTGCGCGTTATCAAAACGTTAAAAAATATGAACATATACAAATTGTAATCACCTTGAAAATCATTAAAAATAATTCAAATTTTATCATCTTATATACTAATCATATTGATATTAAGTTTTGACATTGCAACTAATATTTAATTATTATATATAGTATTACTAAAACAAACAACAACTCAATTGAAAAAATATTCTTATTTTAAACCACAACTAATATTATTATAATATTAATTTGTCATTTCATACTTTCAAAAAATATTTAAATAAAACAATAAAAATATATTATTTAAGAATTAAACACAAAATCATTATATTTGTATACAGAACAAAATATCATTGTGACCCCTTAACATTTTGAATCCAGTCATTACTTTTTTTTAATCTAACTGACCTAAATTCAATGGAACAATAAGGTTGTTTTTGTCTTTATAAAAACACTGACATCAACTATTTTATTCATTTCTACCGCATCATCAAAAAGTTCAACAAAAAAAAGTAAAAATAATTTTTATATATTAGCATTTCACAAATTAACTATTTTTCATTTTTATGATACGATGAAAAATGTCAAAAATACAAAAAAATTAAATAATTAGAATTAAAATCAATTATTCAAATACATTCACGAATAGTAAAGACTTGTAAAAGACTTATCCAGGGGAAGGGGTGGAGTCAAGATCGAATATCGAGATGGGCCAAATTATTGAACTTAAAAATATAAAGTTTTTAAGTATTTAAATTCAAAATTAAGTGGCAATGTCTAATTTATCTATTATTTAAAATTTATAGGGACTTAAGTTGTCCTTATACCAAAAAATTGAAAGGGCCAAATAAAAAATTAAAAGGATTTATTTTAAAAAATTTAAAATTTTTAATATTTAATATAAATTTTTAAAAACTTGAAGGAATTTAGTTAAAAATTTTAGAACATTAAGAAATTTTCAAATTGTTGAGTGGAGGCCAATACCCCTTTGAGCCCCTATTGTGCTCCGTCCCTAGAGTTATAGTAAAAACTCAAATTCAAAGTTTTTAAAACATCAACCTTGTTTATTATCATTGACCTAATGTTTCATTAAGTATTTTAATATCAAATACGATAAATATTCAATGTAATTATTATTCAATTTAATTATATAAATTTTAATATAATTAAAAGATTGATTTCATAAAAAAATCGATGGGGAGTATACATGTGATTCCTGAGGGGGCTAGCTTGGTAGAGATATTAAAGCCGCCCATAACATAATTAAAGGCTAAAACCCTAACAAACATGAAGCATATGGTCCAACTCCAATCAATCAGGCCGAAAAAGGGGTTGACCATGTTGCTTGCAGTTGCGAGCGACTTTGTTTTTTATTTTTTAAATTGCCTTACACTAAACCCAGTCACAAATCACAATCATGGCTACTTATAGGATTAAAATGATTACGTGTCACATATTAATTTTTCTCAGTTTTTAAAAAAATTATATGATATAAAATAATTTGAATAATAAATTTTTAAATTATTTTTTTGAAAAACTACAAAAATAAAAAAAATAAATTTATGTTAAAAAATTGGTTGAGCTTTTTAAAGTGATAATTTGAATAAAATAATTTTAAAACATAAAAGTGATAATTCTATTAGGACAGGGGAGTAATAGTTTGGTACCGTTCAATGGCGGATTTAAAAATAGGGATTTAAAATATTTTTAAATGGGTATGTAAAAATATTTTTTTATTTTTACACAATGAAATAAACTTTTTTATGGTATAGATTTACATCAATTTAAGCATGTTTTCGAAAAAATGGGGATGCAGTTGCTCTCATAGGGGGTTGCATGCATCCGTCACCAGTACCGCTTAAGCATGTGTCGAGTATAAAATTTTGTATATTTAAAAAATCTCCATTAAAAGATACTCATCAAAACAAGATGTACGATGCGAAATGATCCAAATTAATCAGGACAAACTCAGAAATATTGAAATTATTTTGCGGCTTTTTTTATTCCTTCTTTAAAAAAATTAAAAAATAGAACTGCATTTGATTAAAAAACCCATTTTCTTGGTTTATAATGTTATGTATTTTTATATTTAATAAGCTGATAAAATGTAAATTTATACGATGAATCAAATATCAATAATCAATTATTAATTGATATAACAAAATAAGATATTAAGTTTTTTAAACAACGTTTAATATTCAAATTATAACATCATTAATAAAATAAGTTAGACTAAGAGGGTTGTCTTACAGTATGAAATAATTTACTAATAAATCAAATATCAGGAATTACATAAATTTATATATATATATATATATATGAAAATTATTTGATGCACCGTCTTCGTCCTGGGCCACTACATGATTTTAGTTTATTTTGATATTCCCTAGTTTCTATTGTTAGTTATATTTTGACCCTCGATCTGGTATCCTGGCTCTATTTCCAGTCAATGGAAAGTTTTTTTTCTTCTAAAAATGAACTTCTAAAGCTATTACATATTTCTTTTAAAGACCACAAATCTTAGATTTTAAACTCTTAACTTTTAAACTATAAATTATACTCTCAAACCTTAAAATATAACCGCAAACACTAAAACACTAACCCTAATCCTAACATATAACCGTAAAAAATTGCACTTATAATTTATTTTTCACCGCTAATATAGAATATATATATATAAATAAAAAAGGGTAGTGAATGGAAAGATGAGAAAAAGTGCATAACTGGTAGGCAGATATAAATATTAAAGTCTGAGAGGGCTTTTATAAATTCCATTTTGGATTCACATATTGTCGTGTCCCTTTCACATTCATTACAATACAAAACACACACAGAATTAGTAGAAATATTCAAACGCATCCCATTTTCGTGGCCATGCAATTCTATTATTTCCTTTTTAAAACAATGGGGCAAAATACGAATCACAACCACTTCATTCTCAATTTAAAGCTCACCACAAATCAAATTATTCACTTTTTTTTTGTTAGGACCAAGATTCGACTTCTTCGATTCTTTTAGTATAATCATCGGTATTAATTTATGTTGGATACTGTATAAGTCAATTGTTGGGTAATTCTCCAAATCCAATTTACTATACTTACAACATCATGACTCGAACAACTGACCTTACTTGTTTATTATGAAATCAAATATTTCAGCGTATAATTAGATGGATAACTAAAAAATCTCTAAACACGCCTAATATTTACCCACAACGAGATTCATCTTCAGAATCTCAAACTTTCCAAAAGCTTTTAATTTCGTTCATTTTAAAATAAAGTTTGAATTTCTTTTATTAAAAATATTATTGAAAATCCAAGTGAAGTAAATAGTTTCAACATAACCCATTACTTTTAAAAGAAAGTTAATAATATTTAATTTGTACTTAATGATGATTGGTCCATTCCATATCAAAATTAATAATACAATTCAATTGAAAAATCAAACCACTTGAATGGGTTGAATCGAATATCCAACCAGTTCCACTTTTGGTTTAATTATTGAAACATCGACCGAATGTATCAACTTTATATTGCGAACGTTCGACCAATGCACGAAGTTTTATTATTTTCTTTAAAAATATATATTTTTTGTTGTGATTTTAAAATATATGCATAAGAAAACATGATTTGATGTGAATTCTCAAAGTCCAACCGTATATCATTAGCTCACAAAGTGTAAGCCAGCAAAACCAACCTGAAAAATCGTTAAGAATATATTATAATAAATAAAAAATATTTATAATATTCCAGAGAAGTATTATTATATCACATCTCTAACAAATTCTCACGATAAGCGCACCGGTGCGTACGGTACCATCTCATCTCGCGAAACCCGACCACATGTCGTTATTACGTATAAATTTTTTTACTGCTCCAATAATAGTTTTCTTTTGTAATTTTAGAACGAAACTAATTAATTATTTGATATTTGGTGTTTGCATTGAAAAAAAAGTGAAGTTATTGTTTCCAGGTTGATGGGACCACAATGGGTTATAGACACGACACGTGTATTTTTCCCACATTGACAGCTCATCATGGGCGAGAGAGGGGACCACGCTCCGGTGTTTTAAAAAAATTATTAGATTGGTCTGACTCACTACGTCATATATGATCTCATTCAATAAGAATTTTTTATCTCATTTTTTTCAATGTGAATATTCACCTCTTTCCTACATGTCATTAAATGAATAAATTTTATTAAATGTGATAATAAATGACGTAGTGAACCGATACATATAATAATTTCTCAGTGTTTTTATATAAGTTTTTTGTTATATAAGTTTTTTGCCTCCCGGTCTTAGTCTTTGTGCAGAGTCGTTCACGTTTTTCCGCGTGCCACGTCGGATTTTTCTTTTCCGACATGTTTAGTCACGTGACTTGCACACGACATATCCCTCGCGTGTTTGCTTTATAAAGCACTACGAAAGTTTATGGGTAAAATTATGTATATTTATATTATAAAATTTAAATCTTAAAAATTAAATTTTAAATTTTAAATTTTAAATCTTATATTATAAATTTTAAATTCTAAGCCTTATAACTTAAATCTCTAAATTAAAATTTTAACTTCTAAAATTAAAAGTACGTATAAACTGAATTAAAGTTTTTTTTCCTAAAGTTTATTCTAATATTTTGTAAAAACATATAAATAAAGTTTTGATTTAATGATTAGATTAATGTACTAAAAATATCGATGTTTTCATGTTCGAGTATATTATGCTTAATTTGTCGATGGATATTTTACATTCGAATATATCATTCGTAAATTCTTAATTTAAACTATATCCTACTTTATGTCTCATCATATATGAATCTCGTGCGGATATATTCAAATTATTAATCCATTGCAGTACTAGTAATGGTTCATTCCGATAATATTTATTTGGATTTTTATTATGTGTAGTTACAAAGTAACGGTGAAAGATTAAAAATTAAAATAAACCATTTTCAAATAATTAAACTTAATAAATTAAAAGGGAAAAAAGAAAGTCTTGTCGTTCAAACTCTGATTTCAGCAGCGGAAACAAACTGTACATGGAGTTGTAAATCTGTTGGACTTCATTTGTATAACTTGATCAGATATCTCAAGATTGCAAAAAAAAGTTATTCAGTTCCAACAACTTGGCTAAATTCAACTAATGCTGAAATAAACAGTAAAGTATCTATTTTCACATGTTCCACATTTAGACAAGCATATATGACTAAACATACAATGAAAAGGGCTTCTGCTTTCATTTCAAGTAATTTTTCCGAGTACAAGCTTATTTTCAAGGCCTCCGCAATTAGTTCCAGTGCACTCTCGGCATCATCAGATGTTCTTCTTTGCAAAAGTTCAGCAGAGCGATGCATGCATTCAGACAATTTCTGTAATAGAGAAAACCAGTCATCGGTCACATTATCATCACCTCAAATAGACCAGCATTTATTCATTTGTGTCTATTGAAAAATCCAATGATCCTTATGTTTCTAAAGAATAAACTGCAAATCCTGATTAATTTTACAATTAATACCAGGTAGAATCACATGAACAGAAAACAAAAAGGGGCCAATAGTATATTAGTTCGTCTCAAAATAATAATAACAATAACCGCTTCTAATGCAATTTTTCGGTCCACACAAACGTCACTTCCAGACTGTAAGCACTTCCTGAAACATTGCGTTGAGTTCTCAACTTCCCCAAGGGTAAGGTAGCAACTTGAAGGAAAGGAATAAAGAAAGAGGCCCATGTTAGAAGCGATAAAAGAAAGCCAATAACATACATGAATTGAACTAATACCAGAACTGGGTAATAACACCGAGCAATATTGACTCCAAAGAGACAGAGAAGTAGGAAATGGAAAGCATAGTTGGTAATTTAACTGCATGGAAATGCATATTTATCACTACAAAAGGGCAAATTAAAATGAAAGGTTACGGTTCAAATAAGCATCAGAGAAGCAACTGTAAACAGTTTGAAAAAAAAAACTTTAGAAATCCTCCTATGATGACTTTAAAACAAAAAGGAATTTCTCAATCTTGAATAACTACAGTGCATAAAAGAATTTATACAGTTGAAGTTGGAACAGAATTACATACAAGTCCAGAACAGTGGTGACTCAAATAAAAGAAAATTAAACAATTGCAGAGCCTTACTTAGCTGCTCTAAGTTGAACCCTTGAAAAGTTGGGATCTATTGCAATAGCCATCATGCAATCTCCTAGTGCATCTTTCATTCTTCCAAGAGACATACGTGTAGCTGCACGGTTGCTATAGCACAGCATCAATGCCCAAAGACAGCTTTTAGATGTCTCACTCGCAAGAATACAACTTATCCCTTATGTATAATATTCCTCAGCTTTGGATGAATCTCCATTTGCATAGGCCTGGTTTCCCCTGGTAATACAAGATGGATTTTTCAGTTGAAGGAAATCAAGCACATACAGACGTCACATTGTCAAATTACAAGATAGATCAAATACGATCTATATGAACATATGGATTATTGATCTACTTAAAAACATTATGTTTTAAATGAAGGCAAATTATCAAAAACGAATAATAACCTTAATCGCCACTTTTCACATTATACCTGAGCTGCATTGCTTTCACCAATCAGATTAGGTTCATACTTGATCTCCGGTCCTTTGTCCGCCACAGAATTCCCTCCAACCTTGCTTTGCAAAGTAGATAAATCTGTTTTCTGGCCCTGCCAGGGAGATAAATGCACTGAAGCCCCAGGGTAAGGATAAAACTGTACAGAGGATGATGCACAAGGAATTCTCACATTTGAACTGCAGTAAGGAGTATCAAAAGAAGTTTTAGCCAAATTCTTCTTTCTGTTGTGGCATATTGGTGATGATGTTTGACCCTGGGCTGAAGAAGATGCAGCAAAGGTGAAGTCAAACCCACTTATATGTTCTGGATTAGAAGTGGAAGAAAAGCACATCTGGGTGTCACTGTCTTGCCTCTCAATATTAGTTCTAGAAGTAACTTCCTTTTCAGCTGAGCTAAGAGTAATATCGCTGCTATCATCTATCTCCTCAGCTGCAGATACAAAGCTTTCAGTTTCAGCCCCTGACACAGAATCTTCTTGAGGAGCTTCAGTAGCAACATCTTTATCAAAAACCTCTCCATGACCCTCCGTTTTTAATTCTTCATCTTTCTCCTCGCCTTCATTTATAGTCATATGCTGTGTTGCAGCAACCAGGTTCTCATCTATTGCATCACTTGAAACTGCTGATTGTGAACCATTGGATGCCGATTTAACACCAAGACTGAAAGACTCATCTGAAGCTACAGAAGATTCTCTGGAACATCGAGTCTCAGCTAGGGTTTCCTGATATGGTGAGACATCCATTGGTGAATAAGGCTCAGAAGCCTCTGCATTTTCCTGTGCACCAGCTTTAATGGAAACAACGTCTGGTCCATGCCACAGTTGGACTCGTGTAGGGTGCTTCAACTTTCCTTTCCTTCTCTTGACTGTTGTCCTTTTACCGGTTTCTTTTTTTTTTGCACTGAATTCTAATTTCTTATTTAGGCCAAAGAACATATTTTCCTGTGCCTGTGGAGTTTTGAATTCTACAAAGGGTGTGTATATAGGATCTTGTTTAGCTGTAAAACAAAACTCATCCTTCTTTTCTGGTTTATCAGAACTCAAGCTGAAGGAACTTACACCAGGCTGGAAATGCATTGCACTGGATGAAAATGAAGTTGGTAATACTGTAGCTCCACCAGGTCCATTATTACTTTTTAGTTGATCAGTATGAACTTTACTACTTGGATATAAACCCGATGTTGCTGCCTGGAAAACAAATTCTTTGTGAACTGAATTATCAAACCCTTCGAGCTTCTTATCATCCAAACTTTGCAGTTCGTACATCTTTTCCAAAGACTTGCGAAGAAGAAAATCCCCCGTATGTTTGACCAGTAGAATCTCCAGTTACACTCCCAATATTCAACTTCCTCTCCATATCAGTTGACAATACCCTTTCTCCTTCCCCACCAAGTTGACCTGAGCTTTCAGCACTCTTAAACACAAAATTACCTCTCTCACTGCCATTGCTATCATCAGACCCCTTTATGTTCAAATTCTTAATCTGCTCTTGAACTGCATCTGTCGAGCTTCCAACATTGACATCCTCACTGCTTTTAATATTCAACTTGCTCTGCAACTCATTCGGAAGTTTTTCGGTTTCCACACCTCTTCCAACATAACTACCTACATTGCTATCATTCTCATTGCTCTGATCACTCTTCGAACCATCCTGAATGTTCAACTTCCTTATATCATCTGGAAGCTTCGAAACTAAACTTTAATCATCTAAACCACAATTCTTTCCGATTCTCAAATTCCTCATTTCCTCCACAACTCCTCCCTCTAAATTCCCACTCAAATTACTCCCATACGATGGGATGGACCCGGGAACACCGGAAACAGGCCGAAATGGATTGAAACCAGGGCCTACCCGGGTTCCTAAATTGTCTGAACATTTCAAATTATTGGAATTCAATTGCTTTCTAATTTTGACAAGCCTTGGCCTAGCAAGGCCCGCCGATGCTGGTTGTAAAGAAGGCGTATTGAAGCTAAAATCGTTGTTACTCGGAGTCGAACTCGAAAACCCAGAGTTAAAATCACCTTCGAAACCGAAAGTAGAAGATGGGTTCATTTTTTCTAGTGAAGATTCCGATTGATAAACAGAAAAAGACCCAAATGAATTCAGTGTGAAAGGAACAGAAGAAACCTGACCATTGGGAGTTGAAGAAGCTGCTCTTCTAGGGTCTATTAACGCCGGCGACATGTCAACATAGGAGTCATCAAATCCAACGGCTGTCGATCTGCTCGGACTGAAAGATCAGATTCCTTGATTGATCAAAAGGTCGCTTGATGGTGGGGTTGTTTTATGGTTTTATTTCATTGGATGAACAAACAAATAATGCAAGGTCTAGAGAAAGAGGGTTTTCTTTTCTTTTTTTTACAGTTTCGGAAAGTTTTTTATTTTATTTTTTCATTTTTTAAGTTTGATCCTTTAATGTTGCTTTGAAAAAGCTTTCCTTTTGTTTAAGTTTTTAATTTTCTTTCCTAAAATAAGAAAAATAAATTGAAATGTCATTTCTTTGCCCTAAAATTGCATATTACAACCTCTTCTTTTACTTTCTTCAATTTGGTCCATAACTTATTCTCATTTTTGTATCTATTTTTTTGTCTCACTTCAGTACTCAAATTATCATTTTTGTTTTATTTTACCTCTAAAATTATCGACGTTCAAAAGAACGTATGACACTTTCTTATTTGCGATAAACCGGAATGAAAATAATAATTCTAGCATTCCAAGTACAAAAATGAGATAAAAATTAAATTTAAAAAAAGTATATTTCAATGCCCAACATGAGTTTTTGGATGTGAATCTTTCGAATCATGAACTTTTTAAGTATTTTTTTACTTTACACCCTAAACTATTTTTTATTCCAATTTACCCCTTAAAACTATAATTCCCGTCCCAAAACACTAAAAAAAGATAAATAAGAACAATACACGTGGCACATTATTATTGGATACCGATAATTTTTTAACAAAAACCTATATAAAAACTAATAATTTAGGATGTAAAGTAGGAAAATAAATATACTTCAAGCCTAAATTGTGAATTAAGCCTTAAATTTGTAAACATGGTTAACTAGATGAAGTACACATCTTATGAAAAAATGGATAAGTTATTCATAATTGATTTAAGAATGTGAAACTAGAAGGAAAATAATCAAATTTGATATGATATTGATATTAAACACGATATTAATTACGAATAATTAAATTAATCGTAAAAATAAAAATCTTTGACAAGAGAAGACCATCCTCCATTGATGGAAACAAAGGCATATAACATTTCCCCCCTTGAATTTACAACTTATAATTATTTTATAATTTCAATTAGAATCAATTATTACGAATAAGGAATTAACTATTTAATTTATAAAAATAAATATGAATTTAATTCACGTATAATGAGATTCGGTCTCAACTTCCTCGTGGGCAAAAAAACACAAATTTGGTGAATATAAATTTACATACGCGTAATTTTATGTAAGGAGTGCAAACTATTAGAAAATTATATTAGAAATATAAGGGATTCAAAATTACAAAATTTTATAGTACCAGTTTTCTAACACAATGGCACTTCTCTGGTACTATACAATTTTCAAACAAAAAGAATAACAACATTTCGGGCAACAAACAGATGCATGATCCGAAACATGTTGAGAAAAAACTAAAGCTGATACGAGGGAACGTGCGTGTCTGTTTTCTTCTTCAATTTCAGTAAAGCCTTTTGGGGTTATTTAAGTACGCAATAATGGTTCATGGCATCCCACATCTGGTGTCTTTCACTAGTCCCTACAGGCAAGCTTTAAGGTTTTTTCGATGTATCCATTAGAACGAACATAACAACTAATCATTCGTGTTCTGTTGGTCTATATAGGATTAGACACAAGTTATATTATACTTTGATATTGAGTTAAACCTTACACCGAGAGAAAGTTTCCCGAACATTTATTTTCCGCTTTCATAATATTCGAATTTGACATTGTTCTTCACCATTTTATTCGGGACGATAATCATTTGGTCTAGTGAGATGAGACACTAAATTCCTTAAGTTAGGTCATGAGTTTTGAATTCAAATACTAAAAAAAAAAATCAAATACTAATATTTTTTCATATTTGTTTAAAAAGTTTCAAATTCAATTTATCCTGGTTCAAAATATATATATCAATTTATCAATGCTTTCTTGAATCTTGATTGAAAGGGTTGGCCCAACATGATTGAAGCTTCGGCCTATCTGCCCAATACCCAGCCCACGGGCCTTATGTTTTAATATTTATATATTTTCATAAAAAAACATTTTTATTAAATAAATAGCTATTACATTCTCGTGCTGGGATATGAATCCATACAATCCTTAGCCCATCGTTAATTATGATAAGGGTAATTATTTTATGCACAGACGGTGGAAAAAAAGTTTTTACAAGCGCATTAGTTTTAGGGTTTAAGGACTCTGTTTAGGGTTTATTGTTTAAGGGTTAAGTGTAGTAGTTTATAATTCAAGGGGTGTGGTTAGAATTTATGATCTATGATTAAAATTTAAGGTTTATAGGTTAAAACCTAAATCTCTAACCATATTACCTTAAAACCTAAACCCTGACCTTTAAGCCCTAAATTCTAACCCTAAACTATAGATTATAAACTCCAACACTTAAACCCATAAACATCGACCCTAAATCAAACCCCTAAACTCTAAAACTAAAGCGCTTGCGAAAACTTTTCGTTTACACCGTTAATCAATGAGATATTTTCCATTATAATAATCCGTCTATTCGTAGTTTTGATTGATTTGCATTCGTATTATTTATATATTATATTTTTATTATCTACATAATATTATAATTTACTATCTAAAAATATCAACTTCATTCCAACGTGACATTTGCTATGTTGCATTTCCCCTATTTTATTTTTAGGGTAAAGTACACCAATGGTCATCGAACTTTTAGAGTGCTTTTATTTTGGCCATTGAATTTTTAAAATTTTCATTAGAGTCACTCAATTTTTATTTTACTTCTATTTGGTCCCACCCTTCACCTTTCGTTAAAAAATGCTGACGTGACCCGTTAGTTTTTCTTTTCCTCAAGGGTAAACTACATAAATGGTCACCGAATTTTTAAGGCGCTTTCATTTGGTCACCAAAATTTTAAAACTTTCACTGGGGTCACCCAACTTTTGTTTTGCTTTAAAGAAACTCCGTTGGTTTAAAAAAAACTTTTTCAATGTATAAAAAACAAAAAGAATAAGAAGTAGATTTGACCTTATGATTATCGATGAACAATACTTTTTTATTAAAAAATGATGTGTAAATTGATGTATTTACCAGCATAAAATATTTTTTATATATCATATTCTTGAATATTGTCTATAATGCAAAGCCGTTATTTTGATCTATAAATCACTTTGTATGTGTAACCTTCCCTTATCGGTCTAGTAGAGAACCGGGTCGGAGATGTCATCGGTGACCAATATCGAAACTGAACAGTGAAAATCGATGAAACAATTAAATGATTCAAACAATGAAAGCCAATATTACCCTAATTCGTTATTCAATACCATATGATTTACCAATTAATTAATCGATTTATCAATAAGGGTAAAAATGTAATGAATCCACGATTTGGGGACTAAACTATAAATCTTAATAAGTTAAGGTCCTTATCAATAATTAATAGTGTCAATATCAAATTAATGTCATATTAAATATGCATATCAAATTTCACTAAGTTTCGAGGTCAATGGCATATCCAATTAATCCCCTCAATTTTAAGGACTGTGAGGTCGTACCGATACGCCTGACCGTTATTATCGTTGGGTTAAATTAGGTATCGGTACGAGACCGTCCGTATCGGTACGGACCAAGCCGTACAGGTACCAGACTATGATCAAAAGAAATGATCAGTACGAGGCCAATGCGTACCGATACCCAGTCTAAATATCAAATTCCAGTAATGATTTTTTGTACCGATACCCCTATTTACGCATCGGTATTGTTTGTTCTGTATGTCCATATTTGTTCATCTGTACCGATACGACATCACCTGTACCAGTATGACTGGTTCTATAATGACATATTTTGTCTAATTTTTATTCGATTTGGGCGACCTAATGATGTCCAATGACCATAAATTTTGCATGCATATTACATACATACTAACCATGCCATGAGTCATGCCTATGCATCATTTTACATTCATTTAGAGGATTTGACACAATTGGAGAAATTTTGCTTAAATATGCATGCTTTTCATGCTATTACCAATACATATGTTGCCTTACATGCAACTTTAACCATCCATGCCAATAATTACAACAAAAATGGTAATTTAGAATATGTTTAGGCTCTATGCCACCATACTTGAAATTTAGAGACAAAAGAAACATTATTGTGGCTTGGGTTGTGACTTGCAAAATCAACCTTCCCGATTCTTTGACGATATAGCTCTTTAACTTGAAATGCATGAAGATGAGATGTATTAGGCTTACATATCCTAGTGAGGTAGTCAACAATAATTTAATATGCAATGCATGTCAATAATATTAATGTCATGCTTCTCATTTTCATGATTTGTACACAACTAAACCAACCTACTAGGATAATATATTCTATACATGCATTCAATATTTAGCAACAAGTTCATTAAATATATTCCTTGGATCAACGTAACAAATGGATACGCAAATTCCACCAACATCGCCAAGTCAATGAATGGTCAATCCCGTCAACATCGCCAAAGACCAAATACTCAATCATCCCTCCAATAACGCCTATAAGGGCCTTAGCCCAAAGACCATAGTCCACCCGTACCTGCTCTCAATAAATTCTATTAGTATGCCAATTGTATCCAATTCCTACCTTTATCCAAAGATTCAATATATAGGTCAATAACATACATGTAAATCAATGTTTACCTTATCCGATGTTAACAATATCAATGAGAATTAAAGCATATTGCTTACCAATGCTTACCTCAATGATGTACAATGCTTACCATGATAATGTACAATACAAATGGAAGGCACCTAGCCATCTCATGACACAACTACACTCACCTGATGCTTCTGAAGCTATTAAGGCTCTCAGATTACGGTTCCCTTGCTAGGCGGCTTGTTAGGTATTGGTGAATCCTCTCCACCATAGGTTGAGCTTGATTAATTGTTAGGAGTTAACTAGGATTAATAAATCAAAGAAAACCAAAGTTTAGAGATTCTTTCAATGAATGTGCTAGCTTAGGTAGGAGAAGGGGAGATAGTTGCTTGATGTTTACCCGATGGTTTGGTTTTGAATCATCTTTTTTCCTATATTTTTCTTTTGTTCAATTACTAAAGCAGTTTAGGAGACCTTTAGGTGAAGTAGTCCCTTCTCTATAGTCCATGTGTGTGGTGATTAATCCCTTGAGGGATTAATTACTTACTTAGTCATTCCACTTCTTTCCCTATGCACTTTGGCCACTTAAGATTCAATCTTCCCATTTTATTCACTATACAATGTTCTTTAAAGTTTCAATGCTTGCAATGCAGCCCGATTTCAATAACAATGCCAAATCATCTATCAATACATGTGAAATTAACCACATGATCAATGGTCAATGATCATTTGCCTTGCCGAAATTTGAATTTTCGGTCACCGAAATTCGATTTTCAACTAGGTTGGTTTTAGGGGTGTTACAGTAGGCAACCTCATCTTCAAGCTAATTTATGGTTAGTAAGTACAAGAGAGAAAAAAAACAAATATTGAGGTTAATTATTGACCAAGAGTATAACATTTTAGTTTACTCCTGAAAATTGTATCCAAAAGTTGTTCCACATATTTGCCAGAATATGCAAGCAAAATTTGATGCACCCCTTGTTTAAGTTCAAACATTAATTTACTTTGCCATTAGAGACAGAACTAGGATCAAACATTATGAGGGGCAAGAGTCTATTAAACCTTTAAATATAAAACTCGGGAGGGACAAAAATCTTATTTGACTAGTATTTGAACTAATAAGGACCTAAAATATTATTATACCTAAAATCGGGAGGGGCAACATACATCCCTCCGTCCTTGTTTGCCATCATGATCGGTGTTGTTTTGATAGATGCCTTTGTGTTTGGTTGCAACTTGTTCTTAGTCGTTGGTTTTCTTTTTCTTACTCTATTTTTCATCGCAACATGTATATTTTCTCCATTCTCTCTTTTTTGAAAGTTCCATTATCTTTTCTTAACGTTGACCAATGTGTTTCAACATCTATGCTCGTCTATTTTATCTATAAGTCAACACTAACAATGGATCCATGACGAATTCATTAAACAATGCAGCTAAATAAAGGTAACAGAAAAGAGATTGGAGAAATGATGCAGTAAAAAGATGGAAAAAGGGGAGTGGAAAAATGTGTGACCCCAATAAAAATCTTAAAAGTTCGATGACCAAAATTAAAGTACTCTAAAAGTTCGATGACCATTTATGTAGTTTACCCTTAAAGAAAAGGAAAACTAACGTGCAAGTTAGTATTTTCTAACGGAAAGGATCAAAATAAAAGCGAAATAAAAATTAGGTGATCCCAATAAAAAATTTAAAAATTTAATAACCAAAATAAAAACGCTCTAAAATTTGGTGATCACTAGTGTACTTTACCCTTGTTTTTAGTAGGATTAAAATTACACGAGATTATTATTATAATATAAATTCTAAAGATAGTACAATGATTGAATGGGCCCTATCATAAAAGAAGTAATTAAAAAAAGCTGAAATAATGGCTCAATTATGGTGTAACTTAACATCAACTAAATTAATGGTTTATAAAATATTATAAAAATAAAATGAAATATCTGCATGTTTATTTAAAAGGCTTAAATAAAAATAGGTGCTTAAAATATATTTTTTTAACTTTAGTTATTTAAAGTATTTTTTTAATAAAAATAAGTGCATAGAGTTTCAACAATTACAAGTTTAGGTGCCTGACAGTTAAAAGGTGTTAAATTTTTTTAACCAATCAATGTTTGACACATGACACTAATTTTATTTTATTTTTAATTTTTAAAGAAAAAACCCAAAATTTTTATTTTTTCATAAAATCCCAAAAATTTGCAAATTTTACAAAACAGTCCCAAATCTCTAAAATTACTCAAACCTCCAAATTGCCACCGCTTCCGTCACCGATTGTCGCCCCAGACCACACCCTTTTGGTCGCTGGATCAAGGCGGTCATTTCTCCCAACACGGCTTCGCCAGAAATAACGAACAACGTGCCAACCGAACGTCGATTTCGCGTTCGACGTTCGGCTGCACGTCGTTAATCATTTTCAGCAACGCCGAGTTAAGGGAAATGGCCGCCTTGGTCCGGTGACCAAAAGGGTGTGATTAGGGGTAGCGATCGGCGGTGAAAGCAACATCGATTTGGGGGTTTAGGTTTGAGTAATTTTAGGGATTTGAAGACTATTTTGTAAAATTTTCAAATTTTTGAAATTTTTTAAAAAAATAAAAAAAAATTTATTAAAATTTTTTTTTAAACTTTTATTTTTGAAAAATAAAATAAACATGTCGCGTGTCAAGCATTGACTGGTTAACATTTTTTTAACAACCTTTAACGGTGAGACACCTAAAATTATAGTAAACTTTAGGCATCTAAAATTATAACAGTTGAAACTTTGGGCACCTATTTTTACAAAAAAAAAAATACTTTAGGCACCTAAAATTCAAAAAAATACTTTGGGCACCTATTTTTTATTTAAGCCTATTAAAAATGAATCCAAAATCAATATCCATTATCATTTCAAAATATATAATTTATTTTACAAACAAAATAATTATCATTTAAAGTAAAAAGAACGATTATCCTGATTTTCTAAATAAAATTAACTCAAATCATAAAATAGATTTTTAAAAATTACAAATATAATTCTAAACACAATTATAATAGAAACATTTTTAATAGTTTAAATATGATTACAAGGTAGTACATGTTCATAGATATTTTTAATCTTTTGACAATGCACATACACTATGTAGATAAAGTAATTTGAACTTATGTCTCATAAGATGAACATCATCCGCTTTTCTACTAATATACTTATTGGGAATAAATCGAAACAATTGGGATTACAGTCATCCCTATAATGTTTTCATACCTAATTAAAATGAATTCGGATAGAATCGACACATAATATAACTTAAAACTAAAATCTCAAATTTCCATAAATACGAATTTGTAAAAGAAACTATGAAACAATATATAAAAAACATAAATTATATTTGAAAATTTTCAATATACAATATTTTAAAAGGGAATTTAAAAAAATACGAATCATGGCACTATCACCTGAAATCCAAACTTTTTTTTATCACAGAAATCCAAACTATTGATAAGATACAAATGTTTGCTGCTGCATTTAAAAAAAATCCAATAATTAAGTATTGATTAAGACAAGGCGACAACAATTGACTAGCAAGTTTAGCAATAAAAATACAATCACAAAACTTCCCTTTCAGATTTCCCTCCTTTGGACTTTCACATAAAAAAGTTTTTTTTTTAGTTTTTCAAGATTTTGCCTGATTAATTCGAATTAATTCGTGTTGTACATATAATTTTAATGGGTGAATCCTCTAACGAGAGCTCCTACATACACAATACCTCAAATTCGATACCTGATTAAGCAATATCAAACTACTTACCAATTGAACAATCCCGTTAGTTAAATGTTTTTTTGTGTAACCCATGTCATTCATTTTATTTTATAATCTACAATTAACCAAGTTAGGCATACTGTTGTCTACATATGATTTCCTACATATATAATCAAAGTTAGACAGCTATGTTGCATGAAGGTTGGGGCAAATGATATGGACACTTTCTACAGTATGGACCCCATCTAATGATATATAAAAACTTAAAAATCAATGTTGAATATGATTATGTAATTTAACATAAAACTACACTTTTTGAAAAAAAAAGTATATTTAATGATCATGTTTCATACCCATATGTATACTTTTGATATACTACTAGTTTCCAACCAATTAATTTACTCATTCAGATCGGGTATTGTTAAAATTTATTATATGAACGATTTTTTTAATCCAATTATTTCACTTACAGTGTAGGAATTCAAAATTTTGACTTTATTTAAAAAATCTAGTGACTTAGTGTTAGTATTGAATAATAACATAATACAATACTTATAGTTATAGTTATTTTTTTTAAAAAAAATAGCTTTTAATAATAGATTTTACTAAATAAACCATGTAATAAATGTTGCAACCACCGAGATATAAGTGGGTGGGTACAAATATGTGTTGGTAGGGGGCGCAACTTGAAATAAAGTTGGGTGTATAGGCAGCACAAGCATTTAACACATAATATAACATGTAGACCACTTGATTTAAGACTATGCTATAAACAACATTAGGGCAACAACTCCTATAAATCCATTTGTTTTCTCGATACTCGAATAATTTTTATGAATCAGATATCGATAATTATAAATCATAAAAAAATAAAACGCTCGGTCAAAAAATAAAAAGGAAAAAAATGATTGGCACCCAGATACCATTGATATGAAATAGTCAGATCCATCCCCCCATGTGACAATGTGGCCCTTACCCCCTTCATTTCTACATATAAAAACAATTATATGACACATCACACAACCCTAAAGTAACCTTTAATCACATGATTCAACCACCTTTTCTTTTACCCCACCTTTTTCTTTTCTTTCTAAAAAAAATGTTTTCTTATTCTGTAATACTCTCTCCGTCTCACTAAAAATGTCTATAGTTAATTTTTCACGTAATTAAAAAAAAAAAATTGTGTAAAAAAATAATGTAAAATAATTAAAATGACAATTTTATCATTGAAAAGTTAAAATTTATTTTATTAAAAAACTAAAAAAAAGATATAAAGGGAAATTAACTTTTAAAAGTTGTTAATTTTTTAAATGAGACATTTTAAGTGAGATAATTTTAAAACAGAAAAAAAAGACATTGAATGAGACGGGGAATAACAAGATACTGTAGTAATAACATTAGCAATAAAAAAAACATAAAAACAGCACTAATAATAAATTTTTAAAAAAAAGGAGGGTTAGAGTTACATCCCTTCTCCATTTGGTCTTCATATCAGTTTAGGAGTAATATTCTGCTACATTTTCATAATACATCTTTTTTTTCACCTCACTTTGGAAAAAGGAGGGTAAAAAGGGTAGTTTAAAAAAAAAAAAAAAAAAAACAAAGGGAAACAGTAAATATTACAGTATCACATAAGAGAAGTTACTTACTACTAGAGCTAGAGCTAGCATTTTGTTTATATTGTACTGTTTTTGCTGTGAGGTCCAAGCAAAGAGAAAAAGACCCCACTCCCTTGAATTACTTACTCTGTCCTTTACCTATACATTTATGTATTTTTAATTCAGTCTCAGTAGTATGTATTCATGGTGATGATGCATCTTTTCTTCTTCTTCTTTGTTTTTTGGGTATGGTTTGGCTATACAGCTAGAGGATTTTTCTATTTGTACTTTTTTTTCTTGTCTAATCATTCTGCAAAATGTAAGAAAAAGAACCAACAGTTTCAACATTATGAAAAATCATTAAATTTGGACAAAGATTTCCAATTGATCTTAATGTGTGTGTCATACCATGGCAAAGACAAGTTTTCCTCCATTGCTGGACACATCTAGAGCTTGTTCAGCTCCCTAGCTACATTCCGATGGCGCCTTGCTCGGAAGAGAACCTTTATAGCAGAATGAATATTTCACAAATTAACTTCCCTTTTTTGTCTTTGGAATTGTAATAAAAGGAATGAGGTTATGTTTATACCTGGGGAGTTGTAGAAAGCATGATTTAAGTGAAGCCATATTGAGGCCGGAGGAGTTGGTCAGCGAGGGGTTTCCGTTAGAAGTTGTGGCCTGACCTGCGGTTTTGTCATAGGCCTCGATAGAAGATGTGGCAAAGACCGTGAGGTGATCCCCGGTCGATTTCTTAGGTGACGAGAACAGGTTATCGGGGAGAATATGCTCCAAGCTGTTCATATGACATAAAAGCCTTTATTAATAATGCCAACAAAGAATGAATATGCGTAAGCATCCGTTCAAAACTGTCACAAAGCAGATGAATTATATAGAAACAGATTCCGGAACCTGAACATTCTGTTTCGTGTTGTGGTTATCTACATTAATGCCATGCTTTTTATACCTTTCGGGGAAGTCATTTTCTTCCGCGCTGACTTTCTCCTTATCAATAGCATTTTCGTTGTCGTTTTTATGAGTACACGACATATTAACTTCCTCGAGCAGCTTATCCGCATTGGCAGCAGCTGTCAATTTGGGAACAGCACCAATCAGGCTAACACCATTATCTGTAGGAAAAGCAAAAGCAAAACCAAATTGAATAATGGAGCACTAAAGTTATTTTTAACTGTTCTCGATGGTGTTAATACGTAACCTTCAGGAGTATCTTGATCGAATACGTCAGATGGAAAAACACGCGCTTGATTGGTGGGAGTATGGGAAACGGTCGGCGAAGGAATGGGAGAGCCATTGGGCAAGCCATGATATGGGTGATGGTTTTTGAAGTCCAACATCTGCAAGTTCATTAGCCTCCTTCCTTGAAGCTCAATGGCTTGCTGTAAATCGGCCTGCTCCTCCAATTTCCTTTGCAACGGCATCTCTGGAGTATTGTAAAACATTCTTGATCCTAAACAAGTTCGAATCGAAACGAAGAAAACTTACAAACAAGTACTGAAATTCAATATAAATGCAAGCCTAGTCATTCCTCTTTTTACTCACCGAGATGGAGATCAAATGGCTCCCTGGAATCCACCGGGGTCGGACTTGAGCACGCAGAATACTCTCCTCTCTCCAACTGTTGTTGCTTCCTAATCAATAAGATGAAATTATATCAATGCAGACAGTACACAAACATAGGAAGATCTAACAATGGAACCAAAATCGAGAGCCTTTACTTCTCTTGGACTTTGCCCTTCTCCTTGTAAGGCTTAACGAGAACGCGAGAATCGCAAACGAAATGCGGGTTCCCTTTAGCTAAGATGAGCTTCACCGTCTCCGGATACACAAATGTAACAAACCCAAACATTCTCTTTTGCTGGTAAGGTATCCTAACATCTTGCACAGGTCCATAAATGCTATGAAGAAAACACAAACATCCTTAAAATTCAACAATGGAAGTTCAAACCATAAACAACAAGTAAAAAAAAGCTTATAACATTACCTGAAGTAATTCGAAACATCTTCTTCTTTGAAAGTACTGTCAGCTGGAAATGTCAAATAAATCTGTCTAGAGACCGGATTAGCTCCGATTTCGGGCCGGCATCGACCGTATTTATGAAGCTCATCTCCCATCATCAATGTTGGCGCTGCCGATCTGTGGAATAAAAAAACAAAACAAATGACAATGCAATGATAATGAGTTAAAAAAAACCAAAGAAAAAAAGTAGAAACAAACAGAGACAAACTCCATGCATTTCAGTTCACCTATGAGTTTCATTTTGTTGTTGCTGGAGAAGGAAATTAGCACCCTTGTTGTAAGGAAAAGAAGCCGCACCGGGCACGAACTGCGAAGCCGAAGCAGCTAGCTGCTTTTGTTGCTGTTGCTGAAGAGATTTCGATCTAAGAAGCTCTTGGCACTGTTCCAACTCGCTCATTTTAGTAGCCAACTCAGCACAGTGATCTCCATGGATAAACCTACAGCTACTACCGTTCTTACAAAACCCTCTCGCAAAGTACAAGCAAGGCTTGAACCCAACCCCAGAATTCAGATCTTCAGCTCCTAAACCCAGCCCCGGAACCGAGAAACTCCGCTTGTGCAAAGGAGAGTCACTGTAACAACCAGTTGGACTGGCCATTGTAGCCAAGTCAAGCCTCGGGTCGAACAAATCTTCGGGTTTCGAATCGTTGAGGAACGAGAGTTGGTCCTGGAACTGGTACTCATCGACGAACTCATTTTTGCTGTTGATGTTACTGGTACTCCCGTTAACCATACCGGCGTTATAAAGAGACGGGTTTTCGAAGATGTTAGCGGCATTGCCAGGGATGGACAAAGGGCTCGGCCTAGAAGAGAAAGGCGAAGGAGACGACGGCGTTGCCGGGTTCGAAACGGAGAGTCCCAAGTAGGTTTTGGCTTTGAGGATTAAAGAGTGGATGAGTACTTCCGGTCCCAAAGCTAAACGTATCATCTCTTTCTCGCCATGGTCTTGAATGAGAAGATAACCCATGACTTTCGAAGTGTTTTCCGGGTCCAAGTTTTGGATCCGGGAAAACACTATCCTCGTTGCTTCGTATAAATCCATGGAGAGAATCTCAAATACCCAGATTTTCCTTTTGAAAAAACTGAGCTCCAAATGCTGAAACTAAACTAGAGAGAGAAGAGAGAAGAGAGAAGCGAAAAAGAGGATAAGAGAGAAAGGAGTGGACTTTGCTTTCAAAAAGGCAATGATGGGGTGTGGGGGGGTTAAAATATTATATTTTTTGTATAATTATTACGAAATTAATACACAAAAATGCATTGAATTCAAGCTTCCAGTTTCTCTCTCAAAACCCATCAAAGAAAATTCAAGAAGAAACAAAAACTTGGCGAAGAAGTAGACGGTGGATGAAAAGGTGGGTTTTTTTTTCTAAATGTTTTGATAATTCTGCAGATTTTCTCTCGCTTTCTTTCTGTCAAAGGAAAAGAAAAACGGAAAAAGAAAAGGAAAGAAATTTTTTGGAAATTAGAACCACGAGTTTTGATGGCAACACTGAGCAGGCGACCTCGGGAGAGTAAATTTAGTGTGTAAATTTCTTTGTTTTTGGTTTAATTTTTTAAAGAAGAACTGCTACTTTATGGTTTTAAAAATTGATTGTTTTTGAAGGGGAGGGGATTTGTCTTTTACAGAAATAGACAAAACAAGGCTAAGTGGGAGAGTAGATTCAGATCTGCTTCAATATACTTGAAAGGAAATTAATTTGATAGATAATATGTATAGAAAATACATAATAAAATGGGTAAAGTTATTTTAAAATCTTTGAATTTGATTTTTCTAAATTTATATTTTTTTTACTTTTTTGTTGAAAGATTTTCTTCCATTTTGATAATATACATTTATAAAATATATCACGTACGCAAAATGACCAAAAATAAAATTTTATCAAATTTAAGGTTACTATGCAAAAATTTTATGGACCAGGCTGAAAAATATTACAAAGTTTAAGGGTAAAAAGCTAATTTATCCCATATGTTTGCTGCATTCATAAACTATAAGATTTAAGTTTTTTATAGTAAAAAGAACATAAATTATCATTAGATAATAGTAAGAATATTTTAAAAATATATAATAAAAAATAAAGTGGGGAAGTGAAACACACGCAATTTCAAGGAGCTTAGATAACAAAGAGCTTGAGTTTCAAATTAGTGCACGTTCAGTTTGCATCTCTCTGACAAATTTCTTCTCCCATACCTGTGTTGATGTAATTTAAATTGGATTTTCATTCAATCAGCACAGTACGATCCTCTGCATGCGGTCCCATGGAACAACACCCATATCTCCCGCTCTACCCCTTGATCTCGTTTCTAGATTTTGTGGGGTATTTGAAAATGAGTGAGTATTTGAAAATCCGTTGTATTCCCCTTTCTACTAAAATTAACTGGCTTAGTTTGAATTAAAATATTTTAAATATTTTTAAAATTATATTTTCAATTTAATTTAATAGTTTTTTTAAAGCATTCCAATGTTTTTTTTGTTACTTTTTAAGTTTTCATGCTTCATTCGGACTAATCTAGACCGACCTTCATCACTAGAGATGGATATTTTACACGGCTAGGTCGGGTTTCAACCAGATCGAGTCAAATTTTTTAATGAAAAAATTGGGGTCGAGTCGGGTTTTATTAAGAGTGAACTCAGGTAGGTCGGGTTCGGGTTTAGGGTATAAAATATCCGACTCGACCCGGGACTAATTATGTAATTTTCTTAATTTTTTTAAGGATATTTAAGTAGGTCCTTAAAATTAAATTTTTATTTATAATTTAGTCCTTCAAATTATAATTTTTTAGGATTAAGTCCCCAAAAAATATTTTTTTACAATTAGGTCCCTAAAATTAATTTTTTTCTATAGGTTGGGTCGGGGTCGAATTTAGTATATTTATTTTCGGGTCGGGTCGGGTTGGATTTTTTAAAGAATATATTCAGGTCGGCTCGGGTTCAGGTTTAGGGTATTTATTTTCGGGTCGGGTGCAAGTAGGCCAAAAATCCGGCCCGACCGACCCGTGCCCATCTCTACTCATCACACACTTAATTTTAGTGGATGAGCCTTCCAACAGAGATTTTTTACATACACAACATCTCGAACTTGAGACATACTTAAACGATGTCAAGCTGCATGCCAGTTGGACCAATATCTGTTGGCAAGCATTTCAATGCTGACACCTTTTCTTATTTGTGGAATTGTAATAATTTTCATAAATGACTTTTTCATATATTTATAAGAAAGGCTTACGATATTAATTCATTAATCTAAATTATATACCCATATAATAGTTTTTTAATTAAATAATCTTTAAAATATTTGTATTTTTTTTCCTTTAAAGGCAGGGACACATGGGTAATTTAAAAGATTTTGTGGTTTGTCAATGTCATGGGCCCATTCGTATTAACATATATCCTGGTACAGGTGTCAGTATGGCCCAACTCATGGGTCCATATATGTACCAACTTGTCTTTGAATCATAATAATAATTTTCCTATTCAAACCTGTAATAACGTAGACTCGTATACTTTGTAAGAAAAATAGATTCATATACATACGTACTTGTTTTTCGAATTCGAATAATAATTCGATTCATATAATATTTAAATTCAGATACTATAATTATCATCTTGGACATATACCTTAACGATAGTTAGTCTAAAATCCGTATATATCTGACACGAATATACTCGAAAATAAAAACCAGCTACAAGTTTACAATGTCATTTCACAACATTTCAATTCCAAGGAATGGAAAAACTTGAGTCGTTTGCAAGCCTAAAAAAACACTGCCTACACCTTGTAAAAAGAATACTACTTCTCCGATTCTTCGACTCTTCGTTTTTCGTACAGTACCCCTACTCGACACTACTTGACTATGAGAAAACTGAACATATCTATATCTAAAACACGATCCGAATCTGAGTAACATATCATCATATCACGAACAAACGACTCACCGATACAGGTTAGAAGTGAAACCGGATTGACAAAAGCAGTTAAAAGTGTTGTGGTTTTAAGGACTGCAAAGATTCTTGAGGTCTTCAGCTCTGGCAAACCAGGTTGGGACAAGCTTAGAAGCATGAGGATGGTCTTTGTAGGAATTTCGTATTGTCCCTTCGGCCACTCCTGTTGCTAGTGATATGTCTACAGCGCATGCAAATGCATACGTTAAATACATATGTACATACATACATGCATACATACGTGTAAAATTTTCTAACCTTTGAGAAGCTTCTTATCGTCCGAGAGCTGGGTTATTATGTAGATAATAGCTGCTGCAATTGATATTGGGCTTCTCCTGTTACCAAAATTTGAATAATGATTTGATTTTTGTGGATTCGAATTCAGATAAAGAACTTTTGGATGTCTTATTTAGATTTGTTTTTCGAATATGCTTTACCTATATGAACAATGGATTCAAATATTCGTATTCGATATCCGATCACATATCTAATTTACCTGATATCCAGCTCTTCAGATTTATGCACAGCTTCTTGAGCAGCCTTGACTGTTTGATTACTCATTCCAAGATGCGAGCAGAAACGTCTCTGTTAATTTATTTCTGAATCAATAAATCTGAACAATACATAACAGTTCACAACATTCCAAAATAAAAACGTGTGATTCGCATGCAAGTCGATATATGATTAGTGAATTTATATACAAACAGATGAATGATAAGATATCGAGTTCTGAAATATAAAGCACCCCGATTTGTCTCGTGCATGTCGAATGATATGATCATTCACATGTAAGTCGGATCAGTGAATAGTGGACTTTCATGTGAATCACACAAGGCAATACGACATTGGTTTGAGAAATATTGAAGGTGAATCCGGTTTGTACTCGATCGACCAAATATCCCGGAAACATAAAATTAATATGATATAAAGAACACAACTATTATACGGATGACTTACGAGGAAGTCCCCGGCATGTATGGTGCCCATTTCCATGGACTGCCCCATCTCAACCTCCAATTGCTTCACGATATAATCTTTTGCACGGCCAATTTCCTTCTTCGTGGCTCCGTTAGCGACCGAGCATATCTCTGGTTTACGATTCACACGCGGTTAGAGGATTTTAACCATGGTAATAATTAATCAATAAAGCTGTTTAATTTAAAGTTGATCTCAAACCTTTGACAGTACGAGGTTTGTCTTCTTGTCTGCAAGCAGTGTAGAGACACGCCGCCAAAATGGAATCCTTGTTTCTCCCTTTAAGGGGCTTTTGATCTTCAACTTTCTTGTATATTTCGTTTGCTCGATCCTTAAACCACTCAATTTATCATCACATTAATGTTTCTTATTGGCTAGCACCACAAGGAACACAAGCACAGATCATTTCAAAAATATAGATCCAAATGTTAAACGAAACGTAATTAATCAATGTTATTCGAATTCGGTATTCAAAGTTTTAATTATTTTTTTGAGGATTATATCTATATATTCATAGTTAGAGTACAAGATATTTCAAGGACAAAAAAGAGAGGGTAAGGTAGGAATAAACAGGGGTGCTTCAGGGGAGCCTCTTGAATAAATGGTATAATTTCAATTTTAACCCATCTTAACAATAAATAGTTCAAATTAGTCCTTTCTTGGACTCTTCAAAAAAGTTAATCAATCCGTTGAAACTATTTTAATGCAAACATTTCAAGCTTAAACCCCCTAATTATTTTTAAAATTCCATTAACCATTTGGAAGCATGAATTTTATTAGAATTTAATTAAATGAAATGCAAACAACAGGAGCTAAGAAAAGATGTGTGTGTAATTGGAAAATATTAGAGAAAAAAAGAAGAGTTTAGTTTGGTACCTTTATGGTTGCAACAAGTCCCAACCTGAAACACCAAACATATCACGTAGGATCAGTTATGTCTTATTGAAAACATGCACAATTAACTACTGTCTAATTACTGCATTAATCATTCATATAACCCCACTCATTTAACATAAAACAATGCATATGAAAAAAGGAAAAAAAAAAAAAGCGACAAACCTGTCAGACATGGTGGCAATGGTCTTAAAGGCCTGGATAAGAGAACGGTCGGGGTTAGCCCCACGGTTTTGCCATCGTCCCAGAGAGGAAGTGAAGAAGTCAGGAGAGGAGCCATTAGGGTTTGAAATGACAGTGGAGAGGCCGCCGTCAACGAGGAGAGGATTGGATGGACCACCAACGCGGACGGGGTCGTTGTCCGCTGACTCATTAGCGAAGGTTCGCCACTCGGAGGTCTCGTCGATGGAATGAGACTCGAGAACCAGACCACACTCGGAGCACACAGTGTCGCCGGTGGAGTGGTCGAAGACAACCTCGGTTGGTCGGTTACAATCCGGGCAGAAAGAATCGGCCATATCGTGAAAATAGTTTATCTGGACATCATGTCGGTTTTTTTTTGGTGCTGTTGTTGGCTTCGAAATGTGTGAAGCGGGTGATCTTATCCGGTTTATCTTTCCAGGGGTGGTTCGGTTGAGTGTGAGAGTGGGTTTGCTTAGGAAAAAAACAAAACGGTATATTTCAAACGAATATTATCGCATATACAAATAGTATTTTTTTTTTAACTTTACCATCGCAGTTAAAACTATGTCCAATGTTTTTCCATTGACTGATCAAAACGGCGTCGTCTCGTCCCCGTTTCCGCCAATCTGATTATTCCCTTTGCATGACGTTTACGTTCCCCAGACATTCTTGTTTTTCGTCTTGGACTTCAGTGTCGTCGTTGGTTTCGTCGCAGGGAAGGATTCGAAGGCGCATTGCGGTTGTTCTCGTTGTTTTCAGCTTCGGCAACGGGCTTATCATCGCCGGTTTCGTTGATTGTGGAAGAGTGGAGCTGTTTTTGCTTTCTGGGCGGAAGGAGGTTCTTCATTGTCGTCGCCTCGTGGAACTTTACGCGGGTTGAGTGTCGTCGGAGGCTATTGCCGTTGTGGTGGTGGGATCTTCTTCGGATAGAGAACCGGAAGAAGAGCGGCGAACTTGGTGGTTTCTAGTTTGCTGTCAGTGGTATCGTTTGAGGGTTCAGGTACCATATCGGGTTTAACGTCGCCTTCAATAACAGTGACGCTTTGAGAACCACTAGTTACTGGTGGTTGAGATGACGGAGAAGACTTGGAATCAGCGTCGGAGGAAGGTAGATGATGGGAGGCGATTCCTTCGACTTTGTACGTAACTTGTTGAGACTCCATGTCTCCATTGAAGTGAAGGCAAAAGTTTTGAATTTGGATTCGTTGGGGGAAATCGAAAGGTAAAGATAGTATAGCAAATAGTTACTCTTTTTAAAAAGAAAATATATTTTTATTGAATTTCAACAAATAAAATACAATTATATGAATTTTAAACTCAAATATATTTTAAATTCAAAAAAATAAATGCGTAGCACATAAATATATTTTTAGGCATGTATCGTTAATATAAATCGTTTGAATCTTTTCAACATCTCTATTTATGTCCTATAATTAAAAAATCAAATTTAAAGTTTAAGATCAAGGTTTAAAATTAAGTTTAGAGTTAGAGTACTGGACATAGGCTACATTTCTTGGCGTAGAGTTTAAGATTTATGATTTAAAAATTAAGGTTAGAATTTAGGGTTTGGATTTTTAATACAGAAATTTTGTTTCATATGAGTAGAAATCTTCTACAGCTTTTGAGCTTGAACCGATAGAGGTTTGTGCATAAAGGAAAGGACATCTAACACAAACATAAGATGTTCCTAATTTTCTATATTGTCTTTAAATGTCTTTGTCTCAATTCACATACAAAAACAATAATATAGCAGAATAAAACCTTTCTTTTATGTTGTCTAAATACTAATGAAAACCTGAGATGTTTCATTTTTACCCCCTAATGGCTAGGCCCATCATAAACCCAGGGAAAAAGTTGAAACCTGATATGCATATGAAAGTTAAAATTATCGAACGGCCGGCTCCGCTGCAATCTAGACTTATGTATTTGTATATGACAAAGTCCTTTAATAAAATACCAACTGAACTACGTTACCAGCAAGCCTCCTTTCAAGGAACTGAGATTGACAACAGTGATGGTTCCAACGGAGAATGTTAAACGGAACATATATCATTCTAGTACAGGGTTCTCCTCTTCGTGTGCTTTCTGAATACCGATCAAGCGAGCATAATCCACCCACCTATAGGAGCGTATTGGAAAATTGCGAGATGTGAGAAGTTGTAGACAATGGAATGACTAGTCTATCATAGCAAGTGAAATTTTTGAGGACCGATATCGAGTCTTACAATAGGGAACCCAAGTATGTGTTGCCTGTTCGAACAGCAAAGCATATTGCACTCAACATAAGCTTGTGCTGGTGTAGTAAAGGCTCCAACATCCGTTGTTCGATCACACCAGCCAGCACTTGGTACCTATTCATCAAAACAAAATCCTCCATGTAATATATTCCAAAGTTTGAAACCTCTCGGTTTCGAGTATTCGCGCACGGCATTAGGATATTATCAGAATCGAACACTGCTATTGATAATCATAAAGGCATTTCCACAGACAATAGAAAAATCCAAGTTATAAGGACTAATATTCACTCAAATATAAAACCTACGCACCTGAGGTTGCTAGAAACGGCCATATATACACCGTAGGCAACGCTGGTGGATAATATGGGAACGTTTTCGACTGCATCAACGGAAGTCTTATCAACAGCCTTTCTTGCGTTTATCAAGGCATTCATGGCAGCCGTGCCAACCTAAAAGACAAGAAACTACATTAAATGCCAGAAAATCCAGTTTGGGGATTTTGGTTTGATATTTCCTACAGAAATGGAAAAGATAATAATATTCCGAAAGGGGTAAAAAGAGACTAATAGCTACCGAAAACTTACAAGGGAAGAAGTGGTGCCTACTGCAAAAAGCTTTGCCCCGTTACGCTGCAGAGTGCATACAATTAAAACATGAATGACGGTTTGCTCATTCATCCGTTATCGAGATACCATAACTTTTAAATTTTGAAGACATGAAAGATTTCCTTACCATTACTGCACCTAATCTCTGCAGAAGTGAATATGAAGTCCCATGGAGAGCAACCTGCAGACAGAATTTCATGATTGTAAATAGTTCATATTTTTCACCTCAGAAAGACTGCACAAAATGTCTATGCAACTTCATCAGCAATTATAGAGCAGAAACCTGAAAAGCATTATCAGGGCAGCTATGGAAGAACTTGGAAATAACTCCAGCATTGACTGCAAGAGGAGCCCGGAGAGAGACCGTAGGAGCAGGAAGGTAAACAAGCATGAAATCTGCAATTATGGCCATTACCTAGAAAAACACATCGGAAACGCAATACGATTGAAATACCGAGCTGGACATATAATAACCTATATGTTATTTTCTAATAAATTTTTCATTGAATTTGGCCAAACAACCCATCCTTGCTATTCAGAACAAAATAAGTCCGAAAAGGTGCATAATTGAAAGAACTATTTGTGAGGTAAACAACCATACCACATCCGCAAACACAATTTCGAGCTCCTTGAAAAAGTTTTCTCTGCGACGATCATATTCTGCAGCAGTCTAAAAAAACAGGAAATTAACATAAGTATGACAGTAGTTAAGATTGAATCAACAAAACTGACGAGAGACAGAGGACAAGTCATTACAAAATAACAATCATTTAAGAGCAGACCACCACAGAAGACAAAATTTTGGTTCAGTAGCTTAGACTAAGACTCAAATCAAGTTACTTTCCTAGCTTAACCCGGGAAGAGTTGCCGGTTAGTGATGATCATTGCAGACACAAGTAGGAATCTGCAATCCTAAAAGAAACCATTACTTACACGAGCAAGACCGACGACATCGGTGTCCGACTTAGTCGAATCAAGCAAATCTTGACTCCATGAGTCCATATATAGGCAATTATGTTTCTTTGAAAGATACATTTCATTTGATTGGTGATTTCCTCTAAGGTTTTGACTTATATTACCCAAAATACTAACTACAATACATTATACATCTTAGGTTCAATAAAAGAACTTTTCTTTAAGTATTTATCCAAAAACTACCTCTGCTACAAAGTACTTATTACTTACCAAGATAACAAAGATCAAACCCCATCATAAATTTCATACCAAAATCTACACCACCAATTTATATAAAGAAAACTAAGAACTTAAAAGGATGAATTTTTAAAAAGAAAAAGAACCTTGGTGAAGATCCCAACGCCACATTCTATGCCAACTTTAGCCAAGAAAAGATCATCAGCCAAAAGCCTTTCTTTGAACCCGCTGGACTGCATCAACCAACGCATAAGCCCCGACTTTTCAAGCCCCAAGAACCTCTCTATAACCGACCCGGGAACCTTCCCGGCTTGGATCCCCGCCGCCAAGTCCTTCGGCAGGCTCTCCATTGACCTCCCTGCCTCCGCCAGTATAATCATCGCCTCTCTCTTGTTATCATCGCCCGCATTCTCATCACCACCGTTGCCTTTCCCATTGTCATAGTTTCCGCCGCCACCACCCGAGTTATTGTTGTTGTTAATGTCGCCGCCACCTCCACCGGGAAGGGTGGAGAATGTCAATACTGAGGAAGGTTGGCGATGGCGGAGACCGGTGGAGGAGGAAGAAAGGCGGAGATGGATGCGGTGAGGAAAACTGGTGGAGAGATTAGGGGTGGGCTTAGCGAGAGGAGAGAAGGGTTGGAATGGGGTGAAAAGGAAGGCGGCGGTGGACATTGGTGGCGGACTTTGTCAAAGTTTGTTGGGTTGCTTCCTCTTATTACGTTGTTTTCGAAGAGATGTGTGTTTGGTTTGTCGTAGGTGGCCCAAACTTGACTACACACAGGTTTTATAAGGGTTTTGGCCAGTCTAGTGTTTAAATTCTTTCCTACTCGATTTGTTATCACGTGAAATTCACGCTCCTCTATCCACTATCTAATGACTAATGGGAACTGGGGACACAATGGTTTTGGTGCTATTGTCTGTGAAATAGCCCTTGAATTGGCTTTCTTTCCCTCCTCCATTACCAAAGCCTCACCAATTATCAACTCCCTGGAAATAAAGAAGAAAGGTCGCTCGTCTAAGTCAGATCAAAATTGAGGCAAGAAAGAAGCACAGTAAAGAGATTTCAAGGATCTCCCATGAATCTACCGGAGTTATCGAATGTGGAATGGATCCCTATGGACTCAATCTAACCAATGTCCCTACTCTCACCATTTGCTCAGCCGATGAATGTGATTTGGCTAATCCAATTGAAGGGAACTGCCCAGATTTTGTTTTGAAGACAGCGGATGATCATAGCAATGGTCATCAGCAAAGTCTAATGATCCTTTTCGAGCTTACCATCGTTGTTTGGCGGAAGGATATAACGGTGGTAGTGAACTCGTTTCCTTCCCTTAAGATCATTTTTTCTTCTTTTAGTTCGGAAAGGATGAAAGTTGATCCTTGGTTAAGTCTCTGTGTTTTATCTTTCGCTTTGTTCTTTTTCAGGGCTTCTTCTCCACGTTTGTGGTTAATCTCTATGTCTCGACTTTTCTTGCGCACAATCTGGTCCCTGAGCAATTCTGATCATAAGATCTTTTACTCTTACAAGAAAAGAAATTTGTTTTCGGATAAAATTTTAACAGAATTGTCTCCTGATCGAGTCAATGATTGATTCATGTGCTCGGGTCCTTCCCAAGACTTTTATGTTTCATGTTTGTTTCATTGTTGTTTTTAGGGTATGGTGTCGAAACCTTCTCTTTGTTTGCTTTTGTTGTGCTACAGCCACGATGGCCTGCTTGGACTGTTGTTGGTTTTCGAATGTGTTGTTATGTTTCTCTTTTGAATGAAAGTTTCTTTTATGATAAAAAAATAAGCTGTTAATCGTCGGTTGTCATTATAGCAGACAACTGTTTATTGTCACGCTCGAAAAGAGACAAAAGTATTAATTTTACATTGAAAAAAAGAAAATTTTAAAATATATAAATGGTAGCGTTGCACATTTTTTGGGAAGAAGGTAATAACCCTATGACAAGTGATATCAGAGCGACCATTTGACTGTCCGATTTCACGCCAAGTACCCATAAATGGGGTAGGCAGAGTGAACAACAGTGATAATGGCCCATCACGAGCGTGATTGACTCGTGAAGAGGGAGCCATGAGGTTGTGTAGAAAAAAATGTCAAGCCTAAGAAAAGACAAGGACATTAATCCCAGATCGAAAAGAAAAAGAGAAGTTTTGAAATATATAAATGGTGGCGTTGCACATCCTATTAGACATGTCCTTTGGAAAGAGGGTAATGACCTTGTGACATTATGCTATATGGTCTTCTCAGCCATACATATATGTGTATAGGGCAAAAATGAATTGAACGAACAAGATTATGTTCATGCTTGTTTATTTATGATAGTGTTTATGCTTCAATTTGTGTTAGTTTAAATTTTTAATATTGTGTTCATATTCATTTATTTATTTATTTAGAGAGGTGTTCGTGTTCGTTTGTTTAACGTTCTCGAACACATTTGTTTATATGTTAGTGAACATGTTCGATTATATCTTTGCTAAAATGATAAAATTACACCACTAGTCATTAAGCTCATTCAGCTTCACAGTTTGAACTCTAAAATTCACCATGTATTCGATTTAGTCTATACCTTCACCAATATTTAAAATGTAAAAAAATAAAAAGAAAATGGGAACCGAGTAAGCGAGTGGACAAACTAGCTTATAAGCGAGTTTATTTGTGAACATAAACGAACCAAGCATACCTCTGTTCGTGTTCGTTCGTTTATTAAACAAACATACAAATTTTGTTCATACTAGTTTATTTAGCTTAATAAACGAAAATTATATAAACGGTTTACAAATAATTCACCGAACGGTCTGTTCATTTTCACTCCTATATGTATATGGGACATATCCCTCGTTAATGTCAGTTGCCTGTCGTACGGTAGATTACCAGGGAAGTGTTTTATTAAATTCGATTCGATTCAAATTCTATACATCATTATTTAAATATTGCTTGATTTCATCTTTCGATTTACGAATGTTAATTAATAAGTTAATATAGTTTTGGATTTGATAAACAAAGATTGAAACAAATGTCTACAATGAACGTTTCATAAGATTCCTTCACCATGTTGCTTCATCAACGCCGACAGGTTACCGATTTCTCTAAGGGGAGATCGGCGGGGAAGTAACCCGGCAGCACTGCATGTTTGAACTTTGAAGCCATCACCATTCGCGCAACGGTTTTCCTTCAAGCGACACACAAGTACCCGCTTCTCTGTTTCGTTTTGTACTTCTTTGTTAATTGGTGAAGTATTTCTGGCCCTTACTGGTTTTCTGTCTCTTTCGCTTCGCAATCTCTCGACCTCTTCGTGAAGGACGGATATTCGTGCCTGTAGCTCATTAGCCTTTGCTTCAGACGAGATAGCTTTCTGTTTCCATTCTTTCACCTGATGAAAGCAAGAAACATATTCAACATCTCAATTAATTAGTGTTGTGTGCAACACATTATAGTTGGTATCATAGAAATCTTACGGCAGATTGCAGGGAATGAATCTGATAGTCCGAACCAAGCGCTCGATCTTCCCAGAAGTCTCGACATTTCTGCAATTCTTCCATCTCATCCCTTACCTGCCCCAGCATGTCTTGCATCTGGGACCATTGTTCCATCTCGGCATGAACTTGCTCGACAATTCTCTGCACTATAGCATTGCAATGTCCTGAACACACTTGCTTCATGAGGAATTTTCTCCTGCAGAAACGAACCCGGACTTTCATCTGTTCCAACTAAATTAATATAGAAATGTGCAAATATTCATGGAGCATTGATATAGAATGATCAATCGAAATATTCGAAACACATCCTACAATTTGAAACTAATGTTCTTCTGCTGAAGTTATCTGACATGACACCATGCCGCCTGATTGAACTTATGCCATGGAATTTACCTTGTATGATCGTTGTGTCGATGACAGCAACAAATCCGAATAATCAATCCTCTTTGAACCGGAAGCAGAACTGGTGGCTGAACTGTTAGTTGCGGCGAGCATTGAAGCGTATCCCCCCTCCATTCTCTCTACCAAAACCCCTTTCGACAATCTCTTCATCTTTCTTCTCAAAATTTCCACCTGCAAATTTGCTTCAAATTCAAACTCTGAAAATGTGTTGACATCTATGTTACCGGACTCGAGGGCGAGTACTGGATATATGTCCAACACAAGTATAGGACACAAATAAGTGTTATATGCTTGCAAAGACTAGTATAATGTCCAAAATCAACATCACAACATAAGTGTTATATACTTGCACTGCTGTCCCGATCCGAAACAAAGCTCTCACCCCCTTCACTACTTGTTTTAATCGACAAGCTCGCTTCCGCCATCTCTCGAACGTCTTCAGAGAATCCTCCAAACTTCTCTATCTGCCTATGGAGAACACATACTTGTTCGTCAAAGTTACTGCATTTTTTAACCTCCAAGTCTTTAACCCTTGACCTCTTTTGCAGTTTTTCTAGTTTTCAGACAATTCATCGATCTGCTCCTCCAATACCAATCTCACATTCTTTCCCTCACAAATGTTGTTTCTTCCCTGCATACAAATTGCCAAAGTCTAGGTTGTCAAATTAGAATAAATATTAACAAAAAAAAAGAGAAGAAAAAAAGGCTGGATATTTAAATAAATATCAACAGAGACGTTCTTTCAAATAGTTGGTGAAATAAATAGATATTCAAAGTGTGAAATCCAGAAATGGCTTCACACACAGTCTATCAGCAAAGCCCAGAAATCAGAATTTGTACTAAACAAGCTTTTTTTTTTGTCTTTTGAAAATAACTACAGTCCTATACATTAATAAATATTCTCTCAAGAACCAAACAGAAAATAACCAAAAGAGGGAAAGGAAACCAACAGAAACCACAGTTTGAACAGCAGATTTCAGGGTCCTCTCCATCTCCACCCTCCTCCTCTCCATTTTCTTAACAGCAATATCTCTTTCCATCCTCAATAAATTACACTCTGTTCTCAAAATCTCAGCTTGGAACCTCCATTTCTCTTCTTCAACAACCAAAGCAACACCACTGTTTTCTCTGTTCTCCTACTCCTCCTCCACCACCCTCTCTCTCCTCATCTCTTCATCATGACTTGGGCTCACCAGCACCATTGGATCAACAACCCCTCTTGTAAAAGACCTTTCTTGATCAAACAAGTTCACCAGCATCATCCCTTTTGTCTCATCGTGTAAAGCAGGTAGCTTTGAAGGACTTGCCTTTGGCTTTGGTGCTTTCCTTGTAGGCCCGTGTGGTGGCAAATGAAGGATCTTTGGGGCCGGTTGTGGCGGTGGGTATTGCCATTTACCCCTTCTTCTTGTTGTATTTGTTCCCATTGATGGCCTTTCCATGCAACAACACCCAAATTCTCTGTCTTTCTAAAGGGTTTTTAAAATAAAGCTGAGCCCTTTGTTAAGTGATGGCTGGAGCTTGACTTGACTGCCGTATTTATGTTTGATTTTGAAGATTTAAGAGCTTTTCGTCTATTGGGTATTTGATTTTAGTTAAGGAGACGGTGAGAGTTCAGTTGGTATTTTTTGAATACAGCACAAGCTTTAACAAAACAAGTACCAACCTTCTTTTTGTCATTTTCAAGGTTTGTTTTTGTTTTTACATAGAGAAAATAACACTGTTTTTGGAAGCTCAGAGACGGAGAAAACTTTCTTTACCTAATGGATAACTTACTCATCTAGATTTATTTAATAATTTTATAGAAGAGTTTAAATTTAATACACATGTTATATAAAATAAATTTTACACAAACCTATATATTTTTATTATAAATTAAAATTAAACTTAAATTTTAAATTTTAAACCTTAAATTTTAAATTTTAAACCTTAAATTTTAAACACTAACCTTAAATTCTAAACCTGACAACCTAAACCCCTAAACTCTAAACTAAATCTCTAACCCCTAAACTAAAATGTCTGTATACTATGTATTGAAGTTTTTCTTTTTATAGAAAATATACATGTTAATTAATATGTTAGTTAGTGTTCATTTTTTTATTAATTCAAACATTTTTAATAATATTTTTATTTATATGATATAAATTTTAAGAAATACTCCTAATCTTATTTTTTTACGTTTATTTATTTTTAAATAATTAAAAAATATTTTATTTTCATAGATGATTATATAATTTTATTTTAAAATTTAGACAAAATTATTGTTTAGAAAAAGTAAATCAAATTCTCTTACATTTATATCCGAAAGAAATTCGTTTACCCTCACTTTCTATCCAATTCATTGTCTTGTTCACGAATTATTGCCACACAGCTTTAATTAATTAGGTTTTTCTTTTTTATATTATGTCCTATTTACATCTAACAAAATCTATTTTTTATTGTACAATAATTATGAAATCTATTAAATTAAAATGTTTCATATATTATATTTTACTTATAGATTTAGTTCTCGTTCTCCAATTTGATAATTTTAAGTCATATAATTTAGTTATATTGTCTTGGTATTATGAGTCAATTGAAAATTTAAATTTTAAAAAGTACATGAATCGAACTCAATGAGTGGTCTCATTCTCCAATTTGATAAATTTAAGTCATATAATTTAGTTTATAATGTCTTGGTATTATGAGTAAATTGAAATTTAAAAAATCAAAAAGTATATGAACCGAACCCAACGAGTGGCCTTATGGAAAGAAAGATTACATTATGCTTAGCTTAAGGGACCTGTGTTCGAGCAGTTTTGTCTACAAAATGTATTTGTATGCCTATCCAAATGTTAAAAAAGTATAAACATATATACTATCATGTAATCACACCAATTGTATTTAAAAAAATACATGAATCAAAACTACTAAAATTAGAATACATGAATTATTTATTATTTTTTATTCTAAAAGAACAAAAATCAACTATTTCATCTTAATTTTAAAATATTATATTTCTTCAAGTGCTATTATTTGAAGCAATGTCACACACGTTGATCCGAAAACTAGCAGAACATGATATTACGACGAGTCAAAATATTTTTTAGTTAGCTTAGTTTCTCTTCTTATTATATTAAAAAATAAAATATTAATTATATTACATTTATAGTTATAAAAATTGTTTATGGGGTAAAGATGTATTAATTGTATTGTAGTTATAATCTTGAAATTATTTATTGATAAAACTTACAATGTATATATTATGAATATTATTAAATGTGGATGTCCTTTACTATATATATCATATTGTTTCCCAATTTATGAAGATTTACTTACCGGGATATTATTGTATTAAATGAGATTTTATTGTATTTTATTATTAGGGTTACAATTAGGGTTTCCTCCTTGTGCCTATAAATATAGACTTTGAAGAAGGCATTGTACATACTTCAAATTCAGAATACAATACATAATTCTCTCTTATTACTTCATTGTTATTGTTATTCTTTTATTCTTAACACGTTATCAGCGCGAGTTTGCTTGGAAGTTTTTAATCAGAAATTAAGCATCTTCAAAGACGGTTATTATTTGGTATGTATCTCCTTTTTTTACTATGTTATATTTTAATTAATAAACATCGCAGTAATAATAAATCGATTATATGTTTTGTTCTTTTAACACCTAAAACATGTTTTATTATAAAAAGTTTTGTTATATTAATTTAACGCCTAAATCATGTTCTTTAATTAGTTAATATGTTCTATGTTCTTTTAATTTAATATAAGTATATTGACTGGACATCCCGTTCTGCAGACTATTGGTCTCAAATGAAGTTTCTAAAGGACCTTGTGAACTGGTTTAACAATACCGCGTACGAGGATTAGATCTTTGTTCTCTGTTGGTTTGTATATATATGTTCTTTTAAAGATATTGATATGATGTAAAAAGAGATTTTTTTTGGGGCAGATTCATTATTATATTAATTTATAGTTGATCTAATTTGTTTGTTTGTCTTTTATAGTACATTAATGACAAATCTTGCAAAAAATTGAGTTTGTGATACTTGATATTTTCGGAAAGAATTATTTATTCTGGACCTTAGATGCCGAAATACACTTAGGGGCAGATGGTCTAGAAGACACTATTAAGGAAAGAAATAAAGAATCTACTCAAAATAAGGCCAAGGCCATGATCTTTCTTTGTCGTCACCTCCATGAGGGATTAAAATCTAAATATTTAACGGTTAAAGATTCACTTGTTCTTTGGAATAGTCTAAAGGAAAGGTATGGCTACCAGAAAACTGTTATTATTACTAAAGCATGATTTGATTGGTTACATTTGAGATTACAAGATTTTAAATCGGTTAGTGAATATAACTCATCTATGTTTTTTATTACTTCAAAATTGAAATTATGTGGGCAGAATATCACTGATGTGGATATACTCCACCTTTCATGCAAACAATGTTGTTCTACAAACACAATATCGTGAAAAAAGGCTATAAGAAATATTTTGAGTTAATTTCTTGCCTTCTTGTGGCTGAGCAAAACAATGAGCTACTGATGAAAAATCATAAATATCGTCCAACTGGCTCTGCTACATTCCCACCAGAAATTATTGCCACAGTAGCAATTATTGTCGCAATTGAGGCCATGAACATAGGCATTGGCAAGATTATTATTTTAAGAATGCTTATACCCACAAAAATGAGATTATAAATATGACAAAAGTATATTAAGAAAGTGAAATCTTTATGTTATCAATGTGATGGTACAAACCATTGATCTCATACTTGTCATACGCCGTAGCATTATGGACATTTTATCCACTATCATCAATAATAGAAAGTATAAAGAAATTTTTGTTATGAAAATGACGAAAATAATTGTGGCATTGTTAGTCCAACTCATAGGACGTTGTTGATTTCCTCATAATCCCTAAAGGGAATAATTAATCTTTTATTTGTTTTGTTTTATGTTAATTTGTTTTACTTGTTATTTATTTATGTTAATTTGCTTTATGTTAATTTATTTTGCATATTATTTATTTACGCTTTATGTTAATTTTTTTATCCTTTGAAGATATGATTACTTTTGGAATAAAATATGCAATAAATTGTGACAATTTATGCTTAATAGACAGTGCAAGTACTCATACTATACAAAAGCATAAGAAATATTTTTCCATTTAAATGCAAGGGAAAAATATGAGCACTATATCTCAAAGTACTAAAATATCAATGCTCCGAAAGAGTAATAAGTTCTTGAGAGATTATCTTTGATAGATAACCGATTTGATATGATGCGCTATATTTAATATTTTTATTCCATGAAGTGAATGGTACAAAGTACATATTTTTCATTCCACGAAGTGAATGGAACAAAGCACATATTGAAAGGTGCATAATTATGCATATTTTTCCTATTTAAAATACAAAGGAATAATGCGAGTATTATATCCAGGAGTACTAATATCATAGAAGGCTCTGAAGGAGCAAATATGTTACTGCCAAATAGAACTCAATTCTATATTCACAATGCATTATACTCGTTAAAGTCGCAAAGAGACTTATTGAATTTTAAAAAAATATATATCATATTGAGACTATTGGTCAAGGGGATACTGACTATCTCCATATTACGAGTATAACTCATGACACTAAGAAAATCTTGACAAAATTACATGCACTGTCATCCAGATTGTACTACACAATAATTAGTACAGATTGAAGTTCATGCTATTGTAAACCAGAAGTTTACTAATAACTTTATTATTTGGCATAACCGATTAGGCCATCCCGGTTCAATTATGATGTGAAAAATTATTGACACTTTCATGTGGTCATTCATTGAACAACTGACATATTCTTCAAAGTAATATTTTTCATTTGATGCTTGCTCTCAAAGCAAACTGATTATTCAACCATCACCAGCTAAGATAAATTATGAATCTATAAACTTTCTAGAACGGATTCAAGGTGTATATGTGGGCTCAGACACCTTTCTTACAAGCTATCTAGACATTTTACGGTTTTAATCGATGCATCGACTAGATGGTCATATGTATCCTTGTTATCAACCTGCAACTTGGTGTTTGCGAGGTTACTTGCTCAGTTGATGAAATTCTGAGCACATTTTCCAGATTACCTTATAAAGGTAGTTCGTTTTGATAATGTTGGCGACATGTTATTTTACATGCAACATCATTAATTCGCATCAGGCCAGTAAATTATCATAAGTTTTCCCCATTACAAATGGTTTTGGGTCAAGAACCAAATATTTCTCATCTTAGATTTTTTTGGTGTTCGGTATATGTTCTAATTGCTCTATCACAACGCACAAAGATAAATTCTCAAAAAAAAAGCTTGGGAATATATGTTAGATTCGAATTCTTATCGATAATTAAATATCTCGAGCTTCTGATGACGAATTTGCTTACAACTCGATTTGTAGATGTCACATTAATAAGTCAGTTTTCCCAACATTATGGGAGAAAATACACAGCTGGGCAATGCAGACTGTTCAATTTGATTGAATATTGTTATCTAGAACTTGAATTAACTGCTTCTGGTAGTCTAAATCCTTCTAGAAGTCTCATGTAAATATCATTATCAAAAGGCCCATACAAGTAGGCTATAACAACATCCATTAGGCAGAAAGTAAGTCCTTCTTTTATTGCCAAACTAATCAAAAATCTAAAAGTAGTTGCATCCACCACTGGAAATATGTCTCATCATAATCAATTCCAGGTCTTTGTGAAAAACCTTGTGCAACCAAATAAGTTTTATATCTCACAATTTTCCCTTTTTCATTCATCTTTCTCACGAAAACTCATTTATATCCTACAGGTTTTACACCTTTCGGTGTACGGACTACTGGTCCGAACACTTCATTTTTCGAAAGAGATTTTAGTTCTGCCTCAATTACCTCTTTCCATTTTGGCCAATCATTTCTTTGTTTACATTTTTCAATTGACATAGGTTCATGATCCATATCATCATCCAAAATCTCTAGTGCTATATTGCATGCAAATATATTATCGACGTCGATTTGGTTTCGGTTCCACTTATTACCAGACATGACATAATTTATTGAGATCTCTTTATTTTCAAGTACCTGAGTCATGTCTAATGTATCTTCTAGAGTTTTATTATTCTCTTCTGGAGACTTTTTAAAATTTATTGATTCCTCAGTCGGACCATCATTAGATATAGCTCATTTTCTTGTTCGAGGATTCTTATTTTTGGAACCTGCTGGCCTTCCATGCTCCAAGCGTTCTCTAGATTCATTAGCAACTAGAGTTTGCCTTTCTAGGACATCAAATTTAATCGGAACATTCATAGCTGGTATATATGACTTAATCACTTTTTTAGGGTCAGCAAAAAATCAGTACGTTGTGACTAAGTCACATATACCGGCTATGAATGTTCCGATTAAATTTGATGTCATATAAGGACAAACTCTAGTTGCTAATGAGTCTAGAGAACGCTTGAAGCGTGGAAGACTAGTAGGTTCCAAAAATAAGAACCCTCAAAAAAGAAAAAGAGCTATATCTAATGATGGTTCGACTGAGGAATTAATAAATTTTAAAAAGTCTTCAGAAGAGAATAATAAAACTCTAGAAGAGACATTAGACATTACTCGGGTACCTAAAAATGAAGAGATCTTAATAAATTATATCATGTATGGTAATAAGTAGAACCGAAATCAAATCGACGTCGATGATATATTTGCATGCAATATAGCACTAGAGATTTTGGATGATGATATGGATCATTAACCTATGTTAATTGGACAATGTAAACAAAGAAATGATTGGCCAAAATGGAAAGAGACAATTGAGGCAGAACTAAAATCTCTTTCGAAAAATGAAGTGTTCAGACCAGTAGTCCGTACACCGAAAGGTGTAAAACCTGTAGGATATAAATGAATTTTTATGAGAAAAAGAAACGAAAAAGGGAAAATTGTGAGATATAAAGCTTATTTAGTTGCACAAGGTTTTTCACAAAGACCTGGAATCGATTATGATGAGACATATTCTTCAGTGGTGGATGCAACTACTTTTAGATTTTTGATTAGTCTGGCAATAAAATAATGACTTACTTTCTGCCTAATGGATGTTGTTACAGCCTACTTGTATGGGCCTCTTGATAATGATATTTACATGAGACTTCCAAAAGGATTTAGACTGCCAGAAGCAGTTAATTCAAGTTCTCGAGAATAATATTCAATCAAATTGAATAGATCCCTTTATGGATTAAAACAATCTAGATGCATGTGGTATAATCGCCTCAGTGAATACTTATTAGTGAAAGGCTATAAGAATGATCAAATTTCCCCATGCATTTTTATTAAGAGATTTAGCTCCAGGTTTGTTATTATTGATGTGTACATTGATGATTTGAATATCATTGAGACTCTTGAAGAGATCTCAATGACAATGGAATACCTAAAGAAAAAAATTTGAAATGAAAGACCTTGGAAAGACAAAATTTTATCTTGGATTACATATTGAGCACCTAAAGGATGGAATCATTGTGCATCAATCAACATACATAGAAAAAGTGTTACAAATATCTTACATGCATAACGCACATCCATTAAGCACCCCAATAGTTTTTAGGTCGTTGGATGTAAATAAATGTCCTTTTCGTCCCCCATATGAGGATGAAGATCTTCTTGGTCCGGAAGTACCATACTTAAGTGCCATTAGTGCACTAATATGTCTTTCTAGTTATACACGACCTGACATATCATTTGCTGTAAATTTGCTATCGAGATTTAGTTCATGTCCAACCCGAAGACATTGGAATGAGGTCAAACATATATTTTGTTATCTTTAAGGTACGAAAGACATGGGATTATTTTTTCCTAATCTATCCAAAATAGAATGGATTGGTTTTGTAGATGCAGGGTAATTATCTGACCCTCATAATGCTCGATCACAAACCGGTTATGTATTTACATATGGTGGTACTGCAATTTTTTGGTGCTCTATGAAGTATACAATTGTTGCCACTTCCTCTAATCATGCTGATATTTTAGCTATTCATGAAGCTAGTCGTGAATGTGTATGGTTAAGGTCTGTAGTTCATCACATTTGAGAAAATTGTGGCTTATGCTCAGGAAGAGTAGCTCCGACAGTCTTATATGAAGACAATACAGTCTGCATTGCCCAACTTAGAGAAGGATACATAAAGGGTGATAGAACAAAACACATCTCACCAAATTTTTTCTTCACTCATGATCTACAAAAGAATGGAGACATTAATGTCCAACAGATCCGTTCAAGTAAAAATTTAGCAGATCTATTCACTAAAGCGCTTCCTACTTCTACATTTGAGAAATTGATTATTAACATTGGATTGCGTCGTCTCAGAGATCTTACTGATGCACAAATGAGGGGGAGTAAATACGCGTTTGCACTCCTTTTCCCTTAACCAAGGTTTTGTCCCAATGAGTTTTCTTGGTAAGGTTTTTAATGAGGCAACCTGTTATGCATATAAAAAAAGTGCACTCTTTTTCATTCACTGGGTTTTTGTCCCACTGGGTTTTTCCTAGTAAGGTTTTAACAAGGCACATATTTTAGGACATCCAAGGGGGAGTGTTATAAATATTATTAAATGTGGATGTCCTTTACTATATATATCATATTGTTTCCCAATTTATAAAGATTTACTTACGGGAATATTCTTGTATTAAATGAGATTTTATTGTATTTTATTATTAGGGTTACAATTAGGGTTTCCTCCTTGTGCCTATAAATATAGACTTTAAAGAAGGCATTGTACATACTTCAAATTCTGAATTCAATACAAAATTCTCTCTTATTACTTTATTGTTCTTGCTCTTGTGCTTCTTTTATTCTTAACAGTATATTAATTGTATTGCATTTATTGCTTATTAAAATATATATTGTATTATATTTATTAGTTAGCAAATCACGTGTCACCTCAACTGAATAATTTACCCACTGGGAGGATGTAGCATTGCCCCTTAAAGACACAACACAATTCTAAAATTATTTGGACTTCTAAACCGAGAAAACTGCTCATTTCTTTTTAAGGGTAATTACGTAAATCATCATTGAACTTCAGTCTCACATTTATTTTAGTCATTAAAGTTTCAAAACGTTCAATTTTCTTATCAAAGTTTAGATATTGAGCGTTTTGGTCACTCATCCGTTAAATTTTTCACGACGTTCAGTTATCGATGAACGAATGAACTTCTCTAAGATCCGAACGATGAAAAACTTCATCGGCACGAGAGAAGCAATGCACTAAGAAACGAGCTTCATGCAACGACGGAGGAGGAAGAAAGACGAGAGAGAAATCAAAAGGTTTTTGTCTGATTCGTAAACTTCGGAGAATTTTTTGACAAAATAGAGGTCAAATTCAAACTTAGAGAGCCAAGAAGAAGTGACTAGTAAAATTTGAGACCGAACGACCATAATCTTCGATCGTTTAAGGTTTAAGAGTGACCAAAAACATTCAACAAACTTCAGTGAATAAATTTTTTAAAATTTCAGTGACCAAAATAAGTTTAAGAGTAAAGTTCAGTGATAAATTACGTAATTTATCTTTTCTTAAATCAAAAGAGACTTCTGTTTTTTATAAATGAAAATTGGAAAGGAATTACAAAATATTTGATTTTCAGCATGTATTTAAAAAAGAGTTTATTTTCATGTGAACTGAGTCCACCGTCTATTTTCCCTTGGTGTGGATTCGACAAATAATGAAAATGACGGTCCGTGCCTTTGAAGGTATTTCCTTGGTTATAGGTTATAACTTTTAAAATATTTGTTTAAGAATTAAAAATACAATTATTAATGTTTCCAACTACTGACAAACAAGTGTTTTGGCTGTTGTCTGACTCTCTATCTCGAGTCTCCACTGATTTTTGTCTGGAATACTTCATTTTTATCATTTTCAAAGGAAACAGTCTGGACCTGAACACAAAGATGCTTTGTTGGTTTGAATATAAATGCATGCCTTAATTTATTACATCACAGTCACAGACAGAGTTTAAGGCATGCACCATATCCATGTTTGACTCAGAAAACCAATAACCACTTGGGGACCACTCCAACACGGAATTGTCTAAAAGAAAATACTTTTTTGAAGTTCTGTCTTAAGATGTTTGAACTTGGTTTTCAAATTAAATCTAGAATTTCCCATTATTATCCGTCATAAAAGCTTTTGATGCTCATTCCCAAGCTACAGGAATTACATTCTAAAACCAAACTCCACAATCCTCAACAACAATGTAGGGGACACAATAATTTATATAGAGAACTCAGATCCTATATAAAGCTAGAATGATGGGAAACTTGAATCCAGAATGATCTCAAAAAACACACATCGCAAGCCCGAAAGAGACACCGACAGTTTCGTTCTGCAGCTCACAGTAAACGACTCACTCACTTTTACCGTTTTGCTGTGCAGCGACGAAATTGCGAATGACTTCCATTGCCAGCTGATGAGCAGTCTTGTTCTGCAGCTTTGCGAGCCCTTCCATGGCTTCATATGTCTCTTTATCGGCGAAAGGCTTTAGGTTATACCTTGCCGCTGATTGCACTGGACCTTCCCATTTGTCCACCAGCTCCTGAAGTTTTTCAAATCCCTGAGGGAGATCATTATACTCATCAGTTTGCTATGCGTTGAATTTCATTTGATCGTAGAGGATGTTTTCAAAGGAATGGGGATAAAGAAAAACGAGCAAAGAGAATAATAATACTACCATGCGGGTTGTGAAGTCGCCAAATGATTCTTTCGGTTGTCTCTTTCGTTTCCAGTAGTAGAACAAGGGCTCAAAAACTTTTTCAAGATCCTGAACTTTGACTTTGTTCATAAATGTCCTTGCTAATTGAGTTTGATTAGGTGTTCCTCCAAGCCAAATCTAGTTTTAACAACAAAAAAACAACATTACCAAGTTGTCCTACTAATTATTACTACGGAAGGTATCTAACCAGATAATTGAACTACCTGATAGCTGTTCGGACCATCACCAACCAGTCCGAGCTCAGCCATGTATGGTCTAGCACATCCATTGGGGCAGCCAGTTACCCTAATCACCACCGACTCACAGTACTTGAGTCCAACCTGAAATGAGGCAGTGTCGATCTATTTAGTATATTCAGATAATCGATAGGCAGGAGAATTAGCACAATTGACCAGACTAGGGAAATTCATAAACACAAATAGCATGTCGAAATTTGGAAATAAAATGATATCCGTGCAGAAAAGGATCGAGGAGAAGTTAAATTTCAGCTTGGAATAAGGTAACGATTTCAGCCAATGATATCCATTCAAACTTCAGTTTTAGGCCAGTCTTCTTGTTGGGGATAAGGGTTTCATTTAAATCGAACATGATATTTGATAAATATACGACATACCTTCTCGAAGACAGCTCTGACACGCTTGAGGATATCAGGTATGCCACGTTCAGCTTCGGTTATTGCCAAAGGGCAAAGTGGAAAAGCTGGGCATGCCATAGCAGTCAAGTTCAGGGGGTCCACATATTTAGGATGCTGTTTCATAGCAAGAACTAGTCAGCTCCGCGTCTAATTCAACGTATGAATTATGAAAAAAAAATGAAGGAGAGTAAGGCAAACAAGTTTGAGGAATGAATATTAATAAGCAAAAAAACAGCATAAGCAATTAAGCACAAAAACGCCAACCACACAGGTAGTAAGCACAACCATCATTCCATGGTCTAACTAGGTGAACTCCAATCTCTTTGGTGGGATTCTAAGCAAAGGTATAAAGTCGTTATGGTTTGTGTGATTCCATACTAGCGGTCTTGTCTTGCTACTAACATGCCATAAAATTATGCAACTCCTAAGTGAATTACCAATGCCAGCTACTGATTTCTTCATTAATCGAATTATTAGTTCTTTAAAAACTGAGATACATTGTCATATTGGCAATCAACCCCAAAATCAATAGACAAGGAAAATATGCTTAACATTTGGTAAAGATGCTCAACTTTAAAACTTTTGAAAGTAATGAAAATCTCACCAGCAGTCCAGCTTGAGCAAGAACCGTGGTAATAGGACGCCTCCATGCACTACGAACGTCGCACAAAATGAGGTTTTGGTTTGGGGTGATTCGCACATTCAAATTATACTTTTCTATTACTTCCCTCAGCGTCTTTTTCATTTTTCCTCCGATACGACCATTATCTACATGGAGCCCGCAAAATAAAGCACCATCTCCCTGCCAAAAGAGAAGATACATCGAAGGCCAAATGCACGGTATTAAAGCTAAAGATGACGTTAGAAATGAAAACAATCATAACATTGAAAGATTAACACACAATTAGTAACAAGACCAACGTGGAAGTTAAAAAACAGTCAAATTGAAGACATCATGTACGATATCTCCAAATTAAAAACACAAACCTGCTCGTGCCATCCCAAGTAACTCTTAAATTCCCATTCAGGCAACTCATGGAAAGGTTCGAATTTCTTTCCATAATATTGCTCAACAACGCTTCTAAACTTATCCATCCCCCAAGTGCTGATCAAATATTTCATTCTACTATATCTACGGTCATCTCTTCTTCCATGATCACGTTGTGTGGCAACAATGGCTTTAATAGCATACAAAATGTCTGCCTTTGGCACATAACCGAGTGGTTCTCCCAAACGTGGGAAAGTGGTCTCCATCCTATGGGTTCTTCCCATGCCACCACCAACCTGCAATAACAATTTCGATAAATGGATGCTTTTAGGTATACAAAGTGTGCAAGTTAAAAGGGAAACAATACGATTTCTTTTATCCTATGGTAGTCTTACATATATGTTGAAACCCTGAGGCTCCCCATTTTCATCAGAAACTACCACAACACCTATATCGTTTGTGAGAATATCCACCGAGTTATCAGTTGGCACAGTTACAGCAATCTTAAACTTCCTTGGCAAGAACTGCGTCCCATATATCGGCTCGGGTGAATCAGGGAAATTTGTTCCATGAGAATTATCATTCCTGGCTTTCACGACTTCAGGAGGCTCCGATGTCATGAATTTCTCCCCATCCACCCATACATCATAGTAAAAACCCGACTGAGGAGTTAACAATGCAGCAATATTGTCAGCAGTTTCTTGTGCAAAAAGGTATTCTTTCGTCACTAATGGTGCAGCGGGAGCAAGCACATTCCTATTTAGATCCCCGCACGCACCGAGAGTCGAACCCATGTTTCTAATAATGGTGCTCATTACAGTCTTGAGGTCCTTCTTCAAAACACCATGGAGCTGAAAGGTCTGCCTCGTTGTCAAACGCAAAGTTCCAATACCGAATTGATCAGCGAGATCGTCCATAGTCAAGTAGAGCTGGTTCGGAACTTTCCCACCGGGGTTTTTAGTCCGAAGCATGAACGAAAAAGACCTCGTACCACGCTCATCTCTGTTGTACTGCTGATAGCTCCCATGGAACTTAATCAATTGCGTTGCGGCCTCGTTTATGTTAGGTGTATCAGACAATATCTCCTCATTGAGAGGGTATCTAATGAAATTGCTCTGTTCTTTAAATATCTCGACTTTACTTCGCTTTGTTTCTGTGGCGCTTGTTTCAGGCTTCACTAGCTGTAAACGAAGACAACAACAAAAGAAACGATTTAACATAAAAAAATCTATTTTTTTTTATCAACTTATCATTTGACATTAACAATTCTCAGAAAGGGGCAATCTGAGAGAAAAGACAGTGGAAAGGCATATAAGTTGCAAAAAGGTACAAGATTTTCTCAGACTTTCTTAGATTCCAAACAACAATCCACATAAAATGAAATGAAAATATACAAACATAACAGAACTGACGGTGGAGATAGCTCTGATGAGAGTGGGACTGCAGAAAGGAACGGGAAACACGCGGAGATTCCTCGTCAAAGCTATGGAATGTGAAGATTTCAACCCAGTGAAGCTCTGGACTCGAATCTTCGGATCCGTCGGTAAAACGGTACCCGGTTGAGTTCCAAACGACGTCGTCATTAGCTTGAAAGAAAGGGTCAAAGCTTTAAGCTTTGAATTTGATTTCCTTTAGAAAAAAGAAGAGGAAACTAAAAGCTTTCAAAAAGAAGGGTGGAACGACAATGGCGAAAAAGAAGGCAGAGAATTTGATGCTTTGATAGAGAAGTGAATTTTATCTGTGTGAAGTGCGATAAATAAGAATCCAACACAGAGAAAACAGGGGGGAAGTGTTTCATTTGGTTTTGCTAATGTGCGCCCATCACGTGCCTGCCACGGGACTTATTCCCACGCGCGGGGTGCTTTTATGGGACTGATTTATGCCATTTCCATAATAATTATTTATTTTAATTTGAAAAAATGATTTATATATTTTAATTATTATATATTGATATTTTTATATACATCGATGGGTGACTAATTTATATTTTTAGTTAAAATTTAGAGGCTTGTATTGCAATTAATCAGTGTGTGCATGACATAATTTCAAGTGCTCTCAGTAAAAAATCAGATATTATTCATTATAAGAAATTTCGATTCAAATTACTTTGTCTGTAAGGTGTGTGCTTTGTCAAATTGTCAAAAATATGTATGGACAATTTATCTTTGTTTGACTATTTGAAGATGTTTGATCCTTTATATTAACCGGTTATAAAAGATTATGCCCTAATTTTAGTTTTTAACCTTGTTTATATTTAATATTTACTAACTTTTCAAATTATTATTATAAATATTCTTTTTATTAATACGCTTTTGTAGTTTAGCGTTTTAGTTTTACTATAAATTTTTTATTAATATATTTATTGTAGTTTTAATTTGTCATTCGGAATTATTTTATATGAAAATAGAAAGAAAGAAAATATTTTTTTCATAAATTTATAAATTAAACATTTTTTTACATATTATTCATTTATTAATTTTATAAAATTCAAACGAGAACTATAAAAAAAATTATATTGAAATCCAAATGTTCCACAGTTATATAGGTCTTCATTAAATTTAGAATGGGATACGGTTGGATTTTAAACCGATCATGATTTATCAGCACTGTTTTACGACTATGAAAGCTTATCTAAGTTGAAAATTTTAGCTTTTTTAAAACGGGTGTTTAAGATTAAATTAAGCACAAAAACACAATAAATATAAAATATTCGGTGAAATTTTTTTATTCGATGGTCAATTTTCCTACAAACGCTATTCTAAACTTATTGTCGAATGAGCCCTTAATGAGATAGCTTTATACAACTATTATTAAATAATTTAAATTAAATATTATAAATTTGTGCAGAGAGATTTACAATAAAAAACACAACCAGCGCGTAGTAAAACGTCAAAAGGGTGCGCGTTTCGAATGTTATGGACAAAAGATACGGAGGTAATTTGGATTTTAGTGGTACGCTGAACTTGGACGGATTTACGTCTTACCCATCGTGAAGTAGGTAACGGCCTAAAAAGCCAGGTTTGTAGCGGCTATGGCGTTTCCAATTAAAAAAACCGTTATAGAGAAAGTGGCAAAATTGGCCAGATAATTTTGTGGGGAAAAAACATTCCGTAATTTGGAGTAAATTTAGGGCTTAAATAAAAAAATTGTCTAAATTATATTTATTTTAAACTTTAGTTGTTTAAAATAATTTTTTTATTAAAAATAGGTGTTTAAAGTTTATATCGATATAATTTTAGGTACCTGATAATTAAGTACCGTTAAAAAAATTTGTTAACCAATCAATGCTTGACATGTGGTAATAATTTAAATTTTTTTTTTACTTTTTAAGGGAAAAGGCCAATTATTACTTTTTTCAAAAAATTCTGAAAATTTTCAATTTTTACAAAATAATCCTTAAAATTTCCCAAACCCAAATCCCCAAATCTTCACCGCTTCCATCGCCGATCGTCACCCCTAAGCATACCCATTTGGTCGTCAAACCTAGCCGATTATTTTTTCCAACATGGCGTCGTCAAAAAACGATGAACGACGTGCCAGTCGAACGTCGGTTTCATGTTTGACATTCGATTGACATGTCGTTTGTCATTTTTTATGACGTCGTGTTGAAAAAAATGACCGACTAGGTCCGACAACTGAAGGAGTGTGCTCAAGGCGGTGATCGGCGACAGAAGCGACAATGATTTGGGGTTTGGGTTTGTAAAATTTTAATTATTTGGGGATTGTTTTGTAAAAATTAAAAAAATAGGATTTTTTAAACAAATAAATTTTTGTGTGAAAAAAATGTTTTAATTTTTTAATTTTGAAATAAAATAAACATGTCACGTGTCATATTTTGATTGGTTAAGGAATTTTTTAACTGTGGTTAACTATCATACACCTAAAATTGCAACGGTGTAAACTTTAAGTACTTATTTTTAACAAAAATACTTTAAGCACCTAAAATTTTAAAAAAATAGTTTAGGCACTTATCTTTTATTTAAGTTAGATTTAGAAGTGTTGTACTTTTGACATGTCTGAAAATCGCTAGGAAATTTTGACGAGTTTAGGAGATTTTTTACTCGTTCATTTTTAATGTCTACACTAATTTAATATAAGTTTTACAGATAAAATTGCTTAAACTGATATCTTATAAGACTAATACAATGGCAAAGTCTAAAGTACGATAGGGTTAGGGTACAATTAAAAACAGCAAGTTTCGAAACTTGTCCAACAATTTAAAATGTTAAACTTTTCGATAACATTTTAGATTATTTTTTTCGTAATTTTTGACAAATTTGATACTTACAAGTTACATAACAAGTTTTAATATTTTTTATATAATATTTTAAGTTATTAGATAAAATATCAAAAATTATTTTGTAAGTATTGAAACTTGTCAAAAACTAACGTAAAATTACAAAAAAAACTAACGTAAAATGTTAATTCTTAGACGAATTTTAAAACCATAAACCCTTTAATCACTCTTAATACAATCCTTATTTTCATTGAAACCAATAGTTGATTCTATTAAAATCCTAATTAAAATTCCAATACCTCGATTATTATTATAGTAGTTGAAAGATATTTGCATACAGACCACTTAAAACCAGTCCACGTATTGTCGGTCAACTTAATGAAAGGTCACCACTGTTACTGTATCATATAAATATTCATATAATATCACAAATGAGAAGAAAAAGAAAACTAATCTTTCGGAATAATTAAATGCAAAATAATTCAAAGATGCCTTTGACCGTAGGGATAGTAATGAGGCGAGGCGGATTTTTACCTATTCGACTCCGACCCGAGATACTTTTAGCTTAATCCGATTTTGACCCGATCTCAAATAAAATATTAATTAACCTGTCCCGGTCCCGATTTTTTTTATATCCCCGACACGATCCCGATCCCGATCCGTTCTTTACAACTTTCGTTTTCTTTCTCAGAAACTGAAGGGTAGAAAAAAATCAGAGTGAAAAAATGAAATGGAAAAAAAAAAAACCCTAACCCCCAAACTACCCCAATAAAAAATGCAGAATCAACAAGGATGTGTTTGAGTCTCCAAAACAAACTGATTTTACCTTCACGAACAAAACAAAAGAAACTTAAAAAAAGGTTTCAGATATAAATATATGAGAGACGAGGAGACAATGATGAGTATGGAAGAAAAGGGGGAAATCAAACAAAGAGAAATTTTGAACCATAATCTTAAACCCAAATCCAACCCTAAACACCCAAACCAATCTCAAACTAAAAAATTGACGAATGATTCAAGAACTACTTTGACCCCTGAGAATATTGTGATTGTAAAAAACCAAAAAAAAAAGTTTCCAAATGGGAGTGAGAAATAAAAGGAAACAAAAACAAAAGGAAGAAGGAAAAATGGTACAAAGGGAAAGTGAAAAATTAGGCGGCAGAGATAAAATATGGGAGAAAAGAAAACCTAAACTATATATACATAGAGTGGCAATTTCGTATTTTTTTAAAAAAAATAATGATATTTTGTAATTATATATACTCGAATCGGGTAGGGAATTTTACTCCTAAACCCGAACCTGCCCCGACTCTAAATTTTCAAAACCCGCCCGACCCCAATTTTTTAAAAAAATTCACCCATACCCCGTCAGGTCCGAATTACATTATCATCCCTACTTTGACCAATCCTCAACGGCCTTAGCACATCCTTTATCCTGCATTTTGTTGAAATATTATTTATTTATTTATATTTAAAAAGTGATGTCATAATCACTAAGTTTGTTTGATTATGTGTTCCAACTACCATGCTCGTAAACACATCTAAACCAATCTACAAAACGAAATGTCTTTTAACTTGAAACGACAAGAAAAAATTTTGGGTGCAACCTGCTTGTTATGAAACCTTTCCCACAAGCCACTATTTAACTACTTACTATTCAGTTCTATTCAACAGTATTTGTACAAAAATGCAGCTAGGGAAAATTGTAGCAGCACAGAAGATGAAAAAGATGTCCGAATCTCGTGCAATCTCTTCTTCCCTTCCCTCTAACCGAAGCCAAGAATGATTTGCCGGCTCAACAATGAATTGCCATGATCCCGATCACGGACAAGTCTTGGAGTACGACCAACCCTTCAGCTTTTGAAAGGCTGTCCTCCGTTCAGTGGACACGACGTGTGTCGTGCACATGGGATGCTCTTGCTTCTTGCAGGGCGAGGGCGGAGGTCCAGGTTTCGGCAGAATCGGTTTGCAATGGTTCGGAACTGGAGGAACTTGGAGACAGAGATAAAGCAGGACCTGAACCTGATCCATTTGCTTCTCCAGTGTCGGCATCTGTTTTCTTCGCAAAACGTCCTCCACTACCTCTCGCCCTATGCAAAGCATGCTGGTGCCTTGATTCGTGAAGATAAGGCTGTAGGATATAGGAAATGAGGTCAGAAGACATGCACCACAAATATTAACAATAAAAAAGAACAAATCTCTCACAAAGTAGCTATCTGAACTCTAATAGTCAACATTTAAAATAACTGTCAATAATCACTAGCGTTGTCAACTAAAAGAGTGTGGTTTTTTATTTACCTTTCGGGATTTTATAGCCTTCTTCTCAAGTTCTGCTTTGGCACGGGCCTGCCTTCGCCTCAGAATTCCCTGGTACTGTTTGGCATTTAGGTAAACAGGCTCTTGTGCCATTTCAATCGGCAAAGTCATTCTTGCATGAGGCATTCCAACAAACGAAGGATAACCCTGGCCATAACAAAAAGTTATCCATCAGAAAGTGCACCATGTCTGGAATGACTCGAGTATCAAAAGAAGGTTCTTAAATGATGAATCTTACTGCAATAATGCTCTTGATTTAGAGGATTTTTATCATATTATAAAAAAATAAACCAAGAGAAGATCATGTAACATTGTAAAATAATGCTTCAGTCAGATATCCCTATTCCCTTGCATCCCATGTCAACAACCCCCAAAACTCCAGAAAGATAGGAAGAAAAAGAGGAGAAAGGGCAAATCGAAGGATGGAAATAAACCACTAACTGATCCAGAGGCCAGATAAGTAAAAGAAATTCCTCCAACCTAATAAGCACAAACATGACAGACATTGTTCCTTAGGTCGTCATTTTCTCATCTCCGTGAACTAGACATTAAGAATTGGAAAGAACTAGAAATTCAAAATCATACCGGGTTTCCTCAATTAAATTTGGTAAACTAACCCTCCACAATGTAAGCAAACACACATACATACCATTTTTACTCGGGCAAAGAACATTTTTTTGCTTCTTCGGCCTCAAGTATATAACCCTTGACAACACTGAAGAGAACATGAGTACAAACATGCCGAAAAGTGAGCAAAGTGCATATCCTATTTGACTCCTTTCCAAATCAAACCAAGGAATAAAAAAACAGTCAAGTTCTTTTTTTACCTCTAGAAAAAAAATGATCATGCTTTGCATTCGAAAATGCAAGTTAGGCAGCAGAAACATTTATCAAGTGGAATGGCGAAAGATATGCATTCATTTAGTCCTGACAAATTCATACTATAATCCCCAGCTAAAACTGCAATCTATTTTGAAGTATTGGTGTAACCTTGATGCCTCAAGAATGATTTCGTGCAAAAGATAAAAACACTAAAGAAACAAATCTATAAGCAACAAAAAATCAAGATAAAATTAACTAGTAGGAGGAAAACGACGAAATTATAAAAGAAAGCATATATATTAGATCATAATCATATTGGTAGAAAGACTAAAACACCATACCAAAGACTGATGTCCATAAGCTGCCATCATTCCTCCATAATGTGGATCCATATATGGATTTGATGCACATGCCTGCAAAGGGATTGGAAGAAAACTAGGAATCCTTCCCCGGCAAGTACTGAAACAACTAGATCCCTAATTGTATAGAACAGAAAAGCTTGGGCCTGAGGCACTTACAATTGAATGACCAACAAGCTCAAGCAGGGGAGGCTGCGCAAGGCCTTCGTCAGGCATAGCAGGTATGGTAGATGCAACAAGCTGCAAATTGTGATGTTCTCGTCCGCCATTTCCAACTGCAAATGAATAGAAGAAAACGATTGGCATCCCATCAACCACAAATCTATTATATGAAAGGAATAATCAGTAACAGACAGTAATACCAACATATTAGGCAACTAAAGCTCTATAGAGGGCAAGGAAAATATTCCATCATAGCATATATACGCTTATACCTGTCAAGAGAGACCAAATGTCTTACAGTCTGCTGGAAACTACAGCATATTTAACTGATCCGTTGGATTTTTCAGTTTAATACTTTAAACAGAATCTAAAACAATATATACTTTGAATAATCTATAGATCCGTGTTCAATCTCGGAAGTCAAGAAATGATGAAGAGTATGGCCAAAAGCAAACTTCATAGAGACTTAGCCATTTATATTAATAAAATATTTTTAGTAAATAGTAATTATTTCCTACAGACATTACTAGAATAATGATGTACAATACCTGACCGAGAGGATGCGGTAGTTTGTGTTTCTTTATTAACATCATCCTCTTTACTTAGCCCACCGTTGGACAGTGATTGCCCATCATTCGACTCTGAACCATTAGTGCATTCCATTGAAAATGAATTTAAAGTGTTTACTCCCCTCACTCCCGTGGAGATGGAACCATAACCAATATTACACCACTTTATTTCAGAATAAACTGCAGTTGGATATCTTCAAAATTTGACTGCATTCTTCCAAAAAAAAAACTCAAATGATAGTCAATTTCTAATATAAAAACATGGAAAATTGTTCTTTGCAAATGCAAATTCTTCTTATTTACGTAATGGCACATGTGAATAACAAAACAGAAAGAAAACATAAAAAAGAGGGGGAAAAGGAATTTCCACATTTGTCATTAGAAGATAACAAAGCTTATTTTAAAAAGAGAAATGAAAGCATAAAAAGCACTAACCACAAAACTTTGATCACACACATGACACATAGACAAAACCCAGAACTGATTAATATTCCCGATGGCAAAATTAATATATTTTGGGTCTGTGTTAGTAAATTCTATAGAACTGTGGGAAAGATATTAGTAAATGTTGCTTCTGCTACTTGTTCTATGTTCAAAATTCGATGGACTAAGGGAACCAGCATAAACGATCCAAAAATACATCAAGGATTTTGCGTTTTATTGCAAATAAAATAAAAGTTTCTCAATCACTGTTCTTCCCCACATCTTATCGGTAGCAAGTCTTTTTACTTTCGACGCTTTCCAAGATATTAGCTTATAGTAACATTCTTTTGCTGTCTCAAGAAAGTTCTTTACTTGGTCTACTCAAAGTTTAAGCTTTGCACTCTTCACTAATTTTCTTTCTCTAAATTAAAAAAAAACTCTTAATCCTTGTCCTGCATGGATGGAATCGAGAATGTGAATTTATTTGAAAGAAAATCTCAATTCTCGTATTGTCTCACAAGTCCCAAAATTCCTAACACTAAAGATCACCTCAATTCATCAAATTCCACAATTAAAACCTCAAATTTCATAACCCCAAATACATAATTCTCTCACACAAAAGATACACTAACTCCACAAAGGGAAAACTTCAAACCAGAACAAAACCCCCCAAATTCTCAACACCTGAACTAATTGCAATTCCACTATAAAAATTACCCGAAAAGAAAAAAATAAGAAACAGCTGAAAAACAATCAGAAATCAAGATACCAATTAACAAAAGAGAATTGAAATTGAAAAAAAGACACTTACCCGTTTAACAGAGAAGAACAGAAACAAAAACCCTAAATTTTGGGTACTTTTCGGTAGAGGAAATCAAATTCAATAAGAGAGAGAGAGAGAGAGAGAGAGAGAGAGAGAGTCAATCTAGTTTCTCTGCATTTCTCAGTAGAACACTGAAAAGAGCTTCACCTATTTTTCTTCCTTTTTATTTATATTTTTTGCGTATTTGAACTCTGAAAATAAGCTTTTGATGGCGTCACCAGCTGTTGGGATTCCAGGTTTTATCGAGCTTTTACCGACACGTTGACTACTCCGTTTTATACTCCTTTTCTTTTTAGGTTATTTTTCTTTATTTTTATAAACTTAATTAATCGAGTCATTCAGTTTAGTCGATTTTATTAAAAAATTTAATCTAATTTATTAACTCAATTGGTCAACGCAACTAATTAATTTAAGGGTAAACTACATCAGTAGTCATCGAACTATGATTTCTTTCCTATTTTGGTCACCGAACTATTTTTTTAGGCAAAAACATCACTAACGTTATGTTTCCTTTCTATTTTGGTCATCAGCTGTTAAAAACTTAACGATTTTGCTGACGTATAATTTTATTTTATTTTTGTATTTTTCATGTCATTTATTCTCTCTCATCGTAAGCAATATATGTTATTTTATAATATTTTTATTCAAACTAACAAGATGGTGACACGTGTCACTGTCTATTAGTGTAATAAAATGAATGAAAAATCAAGCCCCTTATGCAGCCAGAGAGATTCGACTAATAGACAGTTACACATGTCACCATCTCTCTGGCTACATAAGGGGCTTGATTTTTCATTATTTTTATTCCACAAATAGGCAGTGATACGTGCCACCACCCTGTTAGTTTGAATAAAAATATTATAAAATAACATATATTGTTTACGATGAGAGAAAAAATGACATGAAAATTTTAAATAAAATAAAATTCCACGTCGGTTTTTAAGTTTTTAACTGCCGGTAACCAAAATAGGAAGGAAATATAACGTTAGTGATGTGTTTGCAAAAAAAATAGTTCAGTGACCAAAATAGGAAGGAAACATAATTTAGTGATGTTTTTGTCAAAAAATAGTTTGGTAACCAAAGTAAGGAAGAAACCATAGTTCGGTGACTATTGGTGTAGTTTACCCTTAATTTAATAACCGTTTTTTTAAAAAAAAAGCATTAATTTAATGACTGAATTTATTTTTTTGAATAGTCTAAAAGTAATTACAATATAGTATTTGTTCATATATATTACTAATCTTTTGACAATATGCATACACTTTGTAGATAAAACGATTTGAACCCGAGTCTCTTAGGATGAACATCATCCGTTTTTTTACTAAAATACTTGTTGGGTTCAATGACTGAATTGACTTATATGATTTGATTAAGATGATTGTTTATTTGTTTATATAAATATCGATCAATTAAGTTATGGTTTGATTTGATCACTTAGCTTAAAAGAACTGTCTCGTCTAAGAAATTTAATAATTAAAATATTTTAATAAAATTCATTCAGACACTTATCGAAGAGCCAATGCATTAGCTTCACGGGGCAAGAAAAAAACTTGTAGGCTGCAACAATTTTCATTAAATAAAGATTATATTTTTAGACAACTGTCAAAATTTAAATTTATACAAAATAAAATAATTTAAATATTTTTAACTACTCAATCAATTAATAAATTATGCATATCGTAATATCATTAATAATAGTTCATGCACGCAAAAAGTCATCCACAGCTCACCGCACAATCACACCAGCCCCTCATCGTCTCTCTTACTCAGATGACGGCGTCAACCCAACATAGCTCCAACTCCAACTACAATTGTTGTCCCTAGGCCGACTATAAGGATTTACATGAAATTTATATTGCACTAATATGGATATAAGTACAGACACGGACAAAAAATAATATTTTTAGAATTATAAGATACAGAATTAATTAAAGTGTTAAGTTTTAAACACATGAGTAAAAGAATGATCGAAAAGAAAAGAGATAAATACATAAAAAGAAGAAGATAATAAATAAAAATACTTCAAATCTAGAGTTTAGACTATGAAGAGATAATGTTATTACTCGTTGTAGCTTTTAAATTTTTTGACGTTACTTTTTTCTTTGTGTTGTTTTCGATCAAAGAAAAAACAAAGGTTGTGGGGAGAGAATTAAAAAAGTAAGAGTGCGTCAGGATAACTTATGGTAAAAAAAAATGTGCATGAAGCTTAAAAGTGTAACAAACTGTTTTAATTAAAGTTAAAAATGGTGTCGTTTTAAGAAAAAAATTTAATACACGGGCGGTGTAAACTTTAGTTTACACGTGGCTTTTAGTTTTAATAGTTAGGGTTAAGATTTAGGAGTTTAGGTTGTAGGGTTTAGAAAATTTAATGTATAAAGTTTAAGGTTTAGGATTTAGTTTTTTAGGGTTAGAATTATAAATTTAATATTTAAATTTTTATAGAGTAAATATATAAACTTATATAAAATTAATTTTACACAGAACACGTGAATCAAAGTTTTACGTTTTATTATGCTTTAGTTTTATGAAGTTGTTGTCTTTTTATATTTTGGGAAAATAACATCAAAACTGTAGGTTTTTTCCCTATCGAATGAATAAATGAATTTTTGCTTTCTCTCTCAAAAATTCTGCTTCTACTATCTCCCTTTGCTCTTCTGTCTTTTCCCTCATTTTAATTCTTCTTTTAGTTTGTGTTATTACAAAGGTATCAGGAGCCTTTCGATTCTCGGTTGTGGTGATTTCGGAAGAACTCCGGATTACATTGTTCAAGGGAATTGAATCTGTAGTAGATGCTGCGTTTGAGAGATTGCAAACCGGCATAAGAGACGATCTTAAGGAGCTCCGTGAAAAGATAAATGTCGTGTTGAATCAAATGCAGGCACGGGTGGCAGAGTTGGATGAGACAGACCAAGAACCGTTACTGACGGTGTCTAACGAAGCCAAGGTGTTCGACGAATTGTCTATGATAACAGACGAGATGTCGGTTGATGTTGAGGACTCGACTGGGGATCTGCTGGAACCGTCACAGAACAAGGCCCCAATTTTCAAGGGGTGTGGTGACTGGGCTAAGGGACTACTGGGATGGTCACCGATTAAGGGTGTAGTGTTGGATTCATCGATGATGGCCAGGGAGGTGGGTTCAGATAAAACCAAGGTGTTCGATGAAAGTTTTCTGAGACAAGGTGAGGACCCAGTGACAACAAAACATATTGCCGAATTTATTGAGAGCGGTGACCCATACGGGTTTAGACTATTGCTCATGGCAAAAGCGGATTATTTTCAAACAAGTCACACAATTGTTTTGCATCCGAAGAATTTGTTTGCTGCTATGTTGCATTTTAATTATAGGTATTTTGAAACCGATGCTCCTAAAGATGCTCTTGGAACACCTAGACAATGGTGGTTTGGTGGTGGAACTGATTTAACTCCAACTTACATATTTGAGGAGAATGTCAAGCATTTCCATTTGTACGGAGAATGGCTTGCGATAAATTTGATATATCCTTTTATCCTCGATTCAAAAAAGGGTGTAATGGTTATTTTTACATTAAGCATTGAGGTGAGAGACGAGAACTTGGGAGTATTTTTTTCAACGATCTAAATGACTATTGTCAAGAAATGCTTCTTTCATTTGCCACTGAATATGCAAACGGAAAAAGGAATGATACACCAATTAATGAGAGCCACAAGGCGTGGAAACAGTTGCGAAGGGGCTGCTTTGTAGAATTAACTTGGTCTATGATAGGCACAACATTTGGATTGAAAACAGGAGGTCGAATTAAAACTATTATTGTTTCTTTTCCTTTAATTGCACGATGGGAATATGATCACAAAGCTGAAAAGGGTATGGTAGCTGAAGACAATCTGGACTTGTCAATTTTACAATCTCAACTTAGTGAAACAGAAGCAGGAGACTGAAAAATGTCAAGGCCAAGTAGATGTATTACAAGCCAAAATTATGGAGGTAAAGACTTGTATAGTCGGGTCAGAGGAGTCAAAAAAAAAGAGAGAATGTTTTTTGGCAAATGATGAAAACTACAATAACTTTATTGACTTACCTGAAATCTAAAGTAAGAGTAATGGTTGTTCCTGATTTAGCCCATAAATCATGGGTCATCAAAGTATTGAAAATGGTAAGGCTTATGGATAAAGAAGGTATACAGTTATATGATTGGTCAATGAGCGTTGATCTCTTTTTATTTGATTGTCTGAATAATGAAACATGGATTGGAATTAGTAAACGACAAGGTTCTTTGAATGAAAAAGATAGAGCCTATATTGAAAAATTAATCAATTCTGTGCAAATGATCACAAATGTAATGAAGTTAGCAAAGATGTTAGAAGAATCTGAAATTGCTCTTGAGAAAGAAAATGCAACTTCAAGCCATGAAAATCTTAAAAAGAAGGCAGTCCAAATCGAGAATATGTTTATGAAGTTAGCAAAGATGGGAAGGTATGCTCGGGGTACAGCCAACACTATTAATGAAATGAGGCAGAAAGTTGAGAGATTTGTTGATCCGAATCGAATTCGTTTGAATGGAGCAACAAGAGAGGTAGAGTCACCGAAAGCTTCAAAGGCAAATATGGATCAATTCCAAATGTGTGAACACGCTAGTAACCCAAGTAACACTTCTCTAATTCAATCTTTATTTAGAAGAATTTATTCAGCGAAGATTATGAATGTTGATAAACTTATTGTGATCCATGATCCCTACATATTTAGACTTTTGCTGATGGAAAGAAGTATGATTCAAGGTGTTAGAAGTTTGAGCCTGAATAAAAAGTCTGTGGCGATTAGTCCAATCTGTAGGTCAACAATTAATGTCTTATCTGTCCAAGGGTTGAATCGAAGTACACAAATATAAATTTTTTAAAGTTAAGAATATGTTGATGAGAATGTATTCGAAGTGCATATGCTTGAGTGTCTTGATTAGGGCATTTGAACAAATTGAGTTGAAGGATATTGTGGCTATAATGCTTTGAGTTTGAGCTATTCGAGACACAGTATTGATAAAGAAACACTTGATGTTTTTACAGCAATGAGAAAGGAAAAATTGCTGCTTAGTGAGTTAACATTGTTTTTTGCACTACAAGCTTGTTATTTTCTGAAGGCTTTGGACCTAGAGAAAGATCTTGATATGATGGTATATTTTGCTGCTTATAGATTGAGTTTTAGGGGATATTTTTTGACTGTGTGATGCCAATACTGTTTCAAGTTGCTGTTTTGGTAAGAGAAAATAAGGTAGGGAAAACTGGAGAAAGGTTGGTCAAATTGCTGAGATACTTTCTGAAAATGTTGCAAAATTGTATGCCGCTGAAGCAAGAATTTAAAACAAATATGACAGTTCTGAGTAAAGAAGTTTATGCGACATTTACTGCTGTTGAAGCTCAGCAACAAAGTCTGACTTTGCCGAGACTTGTAACTAGGGATGAAGGAGAAAAGACTTATCACTTGAAAGTGACAGCCATTGTTAATGAGATTGAAGAAGATGCACAATTAATTTTTAAGTTTTTATTACATCTTGAGAGTTCAATTGATCTTGTGAATCTAAATAGAAACATTACTACCGGTTATTTTGTTGTGTCTGAGGAAAAGAGCAATAGAAGATGTTTGGTCAAACTATTTAAAGAAAAGCAAGGATGTTTCGATGTTGCTCAAGGATAGTTCTTCATCAGCTCATTTTACTAATTTTTCTTTTAATCCTTGAGGACAAGAATTCTTTCGAGGGGATGTATTGTAACGAACCGTTTTAATTAAAGTTAAAAATGATGTCGTTTTATTATGCTTTAATTTTATGAAGTGTTAGTCGTTTTATATTTTAAGATAAAAACATCAAAGCTGTAGATTTTTTTTTTCTCTATCGAATAAATGAATGAATTTTTGCTTTCTCTCCCCAAAATTCTGCTTTTACCGTCTCCCATTGCTCTTCTATTTTTTTCCTCATTTTAATTCTTATTTTTTTAGTTTGTGTGATCACAAAAAGTCATTCCTCGAAGCTAAAGGGTGAGAAGGGCAATTGCCCTCTAAACTTTGAATGATTTAATTATTTTTAGGCCATTGATAGTTTTAAAATCTTTGCAGTTGAATTTTTGTCTCTTCTAAAAAATTTTAATTTATTATTTTTAAAACTTTTTAAGTTAAAATTAATAAAATTAAGCTATGACCCTTCATTTTTTGATTTAATCACTTTTAAGACCCTTCAATTTTAAAATTAATGGAATTAAATCTTACTTTTTTATGATTTAATTATTTTTTAAAACTTTATATATTTCAAAATCAATTAACTTGCCCCTTATGGTTTAATCCTGATTTCGTCTTTGATTTTCAATATATTCTTGCAATCTTCAAAACAAACTCGGTTAAATATACTTGTTCAGCTTAAATATGAGACGTCTCCGCATATACTCAAATCGTACTCGTCTTGGGGACGTATCGGGTACTTAAGACGGTCTTGAATCCCCGTGCTTCGTAGCGGGAAACATACAGTTTAATTGAGTTTGAGCTACCCGCCAGTTACTGAGAAACCGTAAATCCTGAGAAACAATCAAAGTTGGAGGATCAACGTTGTTATTCCATGTAAGTTCGTTTCGACTCCGCCATAGGCGCTAGCAAATGACCACGAACTCTTCCAAGTTCTTAATCAAATGAAAACCTTTGAAAATGGCATTGACCTTTACGGGGACATCGTTTACTAGAACATAAAAGCAGTGAAGAGCGTTTACCGGTGAAAAAGCGAGTGTATGTAATGAGAGTATAGTCCTTGGTGACGTTATCAAAGACGGAGTAGTAAAAGAGAGAAGAGCACAAAAGAAAATAAAAATTTTAAAAAAAGGTGAAAGAACAGGACGGGAATATGAAAGGTAAGGGCCACGTGACACGCACTTGACGAGCAGAAAATATGGGAAACGCGTGTCTCAAGCTTGGGACCACTTTAATTATGGCAACGACAAATAAGCTTGATCTATTTTGTAAGATAAATACAATAATGAGTTTATCACGTTCGACGAGTACAGCTAAACACCACTAACAATGAATATTGTTAAATGCTATTAAATTAATTTATGAGGTACGTGACGATTGTTTGTGTATAATTCCCGACAATAAAATCATAATTACTGAGCAAAAAAACTATTAAATTAATTTATAAAGATTAAAAATTTAAAAGATTCAACGTATAATTATAAATTATATAAAATAAAATTTTAATTAAATTATTTTCTATACATATTATATATTTTAAATTTTTTTAAATAATTAAATCAAATATCAACCTTAGTCAATTTAAAAAATAAAAACCTTAAACCCTAAAATATAATATATAAACCCAAAACCTTTAACCATAAAATTAAAACCTAAAACCCTTAAACCATAAACCCAAAACTCAAACCCTAAGCCCTAAACTCAATGTTTGAATTTAGGGTTTATGGTTTATGGGTTAAGATTTTGGGTTTATAGTTTGGGGTTTTAGGTTTTAGGGTTTAGTGTTTAGGGTTTTTTATTTTTTAAATCAACTGATGTTGGTATTTGATTCAATTATTGAAAAAAATAAAAAATATAGTATTTATGAAAAATAATTTAATTGAAATTTTATTTTAAATAATTTATAATTATATGTTGAGTCATTGAGATTTTTAATCTTTATAAATTAATTTAATTGTATTCAGCGGTGTTAATCGCTAGTGGTGCTCAGCGGTGCTGTCGAGCGATGTAGAATTTTCCTAAATATAAATAATATTTTTATAATTTTATAATTGTTTAAAACCTTTTATTTTGTTACCTATTATTAAAAAACTATTTTGATTAATAAACAATTTCAGTTTTTAATGAACCCAACAAGTGTCACAGTAAAAAAAGCGGATAATGTTCATCTTAAGAGACACAAGTTCAAATCGTCTTATCTACAAGGTGTATGTGCATTGTCAAAGAGTTAAGAATATGTACGAACAAATACTATTTTGTAATTACCTTTAGACTATTAAAAAAATTACTATTTAATTTGATTTATTTATTTTTATAATAATTTATATTTAATTTATAGATTGATTAATTGAATCAGGTACCATAAAAAGGATAATTCTTTCAATTCAGTTTATTTTATTCACAACAATAGAATTTAAATTTTTGATATTATTTAAGGGAGTCAAAATGAATTTATAAATATTTGAGAGACCAAAATACCATTTTCCCTCTAGACTAATATACAATTGCATGATTTCTCAAGCGGTTACAAGAAAAAAGAAATATTTTATTGGGGCCAAGGCCATTACTTGTCCATTAGTTTCATCCTGGTTAGTTTTCTATTATTTATGATCAATTGATAGTTGATAATTTATATAAGATGGAGTTAAAAACCGTTAAATCAGTCAACCTCTTGAATTAATTAATTAAATAAATAACCCCTTTTGAAGATTATATAGGTAAATACTTCTCTTTCAAAAATGCATACTTTACTAAAAACGAATTCCGTGTTAAGTGAGTAAGTAAAAAGATAAATAATTTAATTTACCGTGTATTTTTAGACAGACGTGAATTTGTCCTCGTAAGATAAAAGAAAGGGTTGGAATAGTTGGGCACAGCACAGTAACAGAGCAGTGTAAACACATCACAATCAGACAATATCAGAAAGAATGGATCAAACCCAAATGTAAGCGGCCTAATGAGAGAGTCCATGAATATTGTTGAACCGTACAGGCCCTGTGCTGTGAAACCCAATTCTTTTTTTTCAATAGTATACTAATTTAAAATTAATATACGTTAAGATCAGTCCCAAGCGACGCTTTGGCCGAGTGGTTAAGGCGTGTGCCTGCTAAGTACATGGGGTTTCCCCGCGAGAGTTCGAATATCTCAGGCGTCGCAATAATTTTTTCAACTTTTAAAATTCATGCTTTCAGAAGCAATTACTAGAGGGTCAACCGAGTATTAAATACCATGTTTAGCCAAAGGAAAAACCACCAAGATTTTATGTGGTCTAACTTGGCCACAGCGTTCCATAAATAAATAGAAAACAACCATCCATATTGCATTGCTATTACTTTATTTATTGACTAAATTATAGTTTTATCCTTTGGGAGTCTCATAATAAATTTTTTAAGTATTTAATTCGTGGGTTAGTTGATCTATGAGTTAGTTATTCACACTCAAATTTTGTTTAAATTTAAAATTTAACTCATCTACTTTAATTGATCTATCTATTTATACAATGTCAGTTATTTCAGAAAATAGATTCTATTAATTGTTTCGATTATAATTGATCTATCTACTTTAATTGACCTATCTACTTTATCAAGTGAATCTTCACTCATATTTACTGTAAATCAAATTTAAAAACAGTTTTTACCAAGCGAAGATTCGCTAGGTAAAAAGATAATATAGAAAATTAACGAAATGGATGTATTTTATTGGTTGGTCCCATGTAGGGGTGCTCAAAAATATCTGATCCGGCCGATCCAATTATCCGTTGATCCTATCCAGAAATTTAGATATTTGATCCGAATTTTATTTTTAGATCGGATATCCAATTTTAAATTTTCCAGATCGGATATGGATCGCAATATTTCAATTTTCAGATTATCCGAAAATTCGAAAATCCTAATTTTTATGAATATTAATTTTGTTATTTTTAACAATTTAATGCTAGTTATATCCGAAAATTAAAAAAATGAAAATTTTATATATGTGAATCTTGTTATATTGAGCAATTTATTGTTTGTTATATTTGAAATTCCAAAATTTTCATAAATACGAACTTCAAATTCGAAAAAATAATTAAATCAAAATATATTTTTGGATAATCGAATATCCGATCCGATTATCCGATATACCAATATCCGGCTATCCGATTTTTTTTGGATCGAATACGGATCACTATATCGTCGATCCGAAAAATCGAATATCCAAAAAAACCGCATCGAATCCGATATCCGACAATGAACACCTCTAGTCCCATGAATGACATGGTGAGAAGGATTCATGATATAATTTTTTGTGTACATTTATATATTCCACAATGATTTTTATCAAATGTATTAATAATTTTTACTATTTTATTAATAATACACGTGACATAAAATCATTAGTGAAACATATAAAAAGATAAAAAAAAACAAATTTTATTCTGAATGATTAGAATTTCAGCACAAATCAAATAACATTAATTAGTTTCAACAACTCACACAATATTGTGTCAATATCCTTTATGAAATCTTTCGTATTGTATAAACATATTATGTTTAAAAATATCCGGCTACTTACGTCACATAATGTATTATAATGATGGAGAGTTATTGCATTAAATTTAGTAGGTTTTGACTTCCATGTCTAATTATACATTAATCTTTATGATTCCATAAGCTTCTATACATTTTGCCTTATGCTTTGAGCTGTCATGAAAACAACAGGAGTATGTGATTTTACGTCATGCGTTGTACGCTAATTGATTGTGTTCTATTTCCAAGTACTCAAAAAACATTAATAACAAAAATACCCACATAAAAGGACATTTTATTTTTAATTTTATTAAATAAAGAAAAAAGAATAGTTTTTTTATGGAAATCATGTCTTTTAAAAAGAAAAGAGTGCGTCAAAATGCTATTACTGACAAAAAAGTAACCGAGTCAGATCTGAAAACACTTGACAATTCAATCTAATACTCCTCACAATGACCACAGTGCCAAACTAACAAAAAAAAAAAATTAGACAGCCTAGATCTTCACGTTATATATAGTCTTATTTAATAATAAATTTTTATCTTATTTTTTAAAATAAATTTTATTTTTTTAACATGTCATTAAATAAATGACGTAATGAGCCGAGACCATACAATAATTTCTCCTAACTAACCTATCGATAAAAATTAGAATCTTAAATCTTTTAAAAGAAAAAATAACGACTTTTCTTCACTCCTATCATGTAAATTAACACTTAAAAGTGCCCACTATATTACTTTAGAAGAATTCATGTCTCATTAATGATTTTATAGCACATATATTATTAATAAAATAAAATTAATTAATAAAATAATAAAAAATAATTATTAATACACATGACATAAAACTATTAGTGAAACATATAAAAAGAAAAAAAAAACATAAATTTTGTTTACTTTAAAAATGAAAATTTCAATTTATTTCTAACACTGTTTACATGGCTTATTTATTTCATTCAAATCAAATCAAATGAAAATACACATATTCTGGTTGATAAAAAAAATGATACATAGCAATGATTGTCATGCCACCATTATTCCAAATCCTATAACCTTATACAACTGTTTTCATGCGAGACAAAACTCCCTAACTAATAAAACAAACAAACTATATCTTGTTTTTGCTGGTTTTGAAAGTATTGTCGGGATCCAGGATTTTTCTAGTTTTTTCACTATCAAACGGACAGGGCTTTAAGGTTTGGGAATGACCGTAGGGTCTTACGTTTTTCACCCAAGTGTTTAAGTATTCAGCTTTGGAAATCAAGAAATGGAAAGGAAGAAACATCTTTCATCAAATCCTCTAAATCCCATTCTCCTAACCAAAAATTCCCGACGGCCGGCCCGGCCATTGCGTTCTCCGATTTGATATTGTTGTCCATGATACTAAAAGGGTTGTTGTTAATGTTGGTGGTGTTGGCAGTGATGACGTTGCTATCAAATGTGTTTCCGTCATTAATGTTTTCACCAACGGTTTCTAAAGGAGGGAAATGTAGTGTAATAACCCGTTTTATCCGGGTTACCCAGACCCTAAACCAAATTACAACCCACTTACCCAATGCCTAACCCGGATCCGACCCAAAATCAAATAAAACCCTAAAACCACCCTAACCCTAAATATCAACCCTTGCCGCAGCCGCCGCCACCGCTCGCCGTTCTTGTCACCAGCAACCACCCGAAATCCCAAAATCAACCCTAAACCAAAATAACTCTAACCTAGCCTAATCTACTCCTAACCCCAACAGCACCCATACCCCTAATTAACCACCCACCTTACCCCGTCAAACCAACCCATACCCTGCCATCTCCCTAAAATCAGGCTTCCAGATCTGAAAAGGGAAAAATGCTTTTTTATTGTAAGAAATCAGCTTATAAAACGGCAACCGATGTAAACTGAAAGGGGGATTTTTATTTTTTGAGAGTTTTAGAGTAAGAGTTTAGAGGGTTTTAGTTCAAAAAATTTGAGAGGGAAATTGAGATCAAGAAACAAATTTGTAAAAAAGATCTTTGGATATATCAAAGGTAGTTTCAAGTTTTTGATTTGAATCTTTTTATTTTTGAAATCGTTTTCGAGTTTACCTCCGTTCGTTGAGCCGTGCCTCCGTTACCATTGCGCCGCCGTTCGCCGTGAGGCTTCGTGCCGACGAACGGCCGAGAAACTGAGTGAGAGCGGCGCCGCTGCTCTGGCAGAGGGGAAAAGGAGAGGATAAGACTGAATATGAGGGTTTATTTTAGTTTTAATCGGTTTAAAAAAAAACTGTTCTAATTTGTTTTAACTGGCTTCCCAAAAACGACGTAGTTTTAAGGCTAAAGATCTGAGTTTTTTAAAAGGGGTCTAATTACGATTCAGGTCCTTCATTTCTGTTCCCGTTTTCAGTTTGTTCAAAGGAGAATTCTCCTTTAAGTCCCTGTACTTTTAATGCGTATTTAATTTAACTTTTTTTTTTTTTTTATGGCTTTTAATTTTTGTTTCATTTCATTTTAGTCATCTGTTTTGTTTTCATTTAATTTTCAGCATCTTTATTTATTTTCTTTAACATTTATGACCATGCATGTTGTATTTGTTTCATTTTAGTCTTTGTTGTTTTTATTTTTGCCATGTAAATTATTAATCCATGCATTAGTCCTCTTTATATTATTACCATGCAATTTAATATTCGTGCATTTTAATCCTTAATTTTTAGATCTATAATGCTTCTTATGTATATTAATTCATGCATATTTATTAGCGTCATGTTGTAATAGTTTAATCCATGCTTTTTATTATTATTATTATTATTATTATTATTAATAAGTAGCGAGCTTTTTATATGTATATATTAATATCATATAGAATATGTATATATATATATATATTTTTATCTATGATACGTGTTTTGTGTACTTTTTTGTACATATATATGAAGTTTTATATATTTGTAAAATAAAATATGGTTTTTGTTTAAATATAACATATATGAATAATAATAATAATAATAAATACTTGTTTGTGTAAAAATAATAATAATAATAATAATAATAATAATGTATGTAAATATATAAAAATTATTAACTTTAAATATATCTAGATATTTTTTATAGGTATAAGTATTAAATATTTTACCTTAGTTATTATATTTTTATGTGTTAGATTAATATTTATGTATGTATGTTAGATTAGTATTTTATTATGTTAGTAATTATTTTATTGTATTGTATTTATTTATATTTGTCATGTTTTAAGTTTGCATAACGGATATATGTTGTCAATGTGGTGCCCTTTTATCCGAGCGTAAACGAGGCCAGTATCAGGTGTAGTGATAGTGGTTGGGCGTTTACTCTCGGATAACGAGGTTTTTAAAATTTACTTGCACATATAACTAAATTTTAATATTAATCGTCACTTTGATTCGGAAAGTCTAATATTAATAAAGCGGTAATTATTAAAGTACAAATTTTGGGCGGCTTAGGGTGCTAATCATTCCCCATCCGTAACTAACTCCCGAACCCAACAAGTTTTTAAATATCTGGTTTTACGGTGTTCAACCAACCTAAGTGGCCGGAGGCGAGTCCATTTTAAATAAAATACGGTTTTTTAAAACTCACATTTTTTAAATACTTAAAAGACCCCAAAAACACTTTAAAACCTTGTTTTTTTTATAGCTATAGATGGCGACTCTACATTTTTTTAACTTCAAAACTGGGCGTAAATTTTTAAAAGAAGAAAATTAAATTTTAAAACTCGAATTAAAAAAGAGCGTCGGATGGATTTGGGTGCTCACATGTAATTCCTCCCCATTGTCAATGTTGTCAAATATCTCGTTTTCGCCGTAGACAGTCGCCGTTTATACCGACATGTGCCGCAAAGTATCTGGTGGTGGCACCGAACATAGTTCCGGTGGGATTCAAGACCATGGATTGCATGGAAGAGTTGGACGAAGTCGATGATAAATCGATGAACATGGGCAAAACGCTTTGTTCTTCCATTGACTTAAACCCTCCGACGGCCTTGGAATCTTTGTTGGGGTTCGACATCGGCGAATCACTTGCGTTTGGTGAGGAGGCGGACGATAAATTCTTGAGCCTTTTCTTTATCGTTGAATTACAAAAGTTTTTGATTTCATTGTCGGTACGACCGGGGAGGCGAGCAGCAATTTGAGACTACCTTTGAAACAACAAAGATTAAAAAAATGAAAAAGAAAGACTACGGTCAACGCTTTTCACGCATAAAATGCGTGGATGCTTTAATTCTAATCAAGAGATTGTGACTTCCATTTGAGATTAAGATCGACAGAACTAAAGAATATTACCGACAACCGAAGATTGAATCAATTCATAATAAACAACTACGTAACAGTACAGACAATCAAATATTTAATTGATACGAAATAATAACTTTTTTTGGTATTGTGATGTCTTTTTATGGTCCATGCTTGAGATGCGTGTCTCTATCTAAAAAATGTTGTATTTGAAGCTAGATTTTCTTCTTGAGAGTGTAATGTGTCTTGTCATTACACTTGTTATATTAGAAATTCATAGATGCTAAATTAGGCCATCAATAAAATACAAAAAAAAATCTAAATTGCATGAAAATTGAAAATTTTCAGAGGGTGCAATCCCAACACCCCATCCATGCTTATGTAGATGAGAGATCGAACTTGAATGCAACATCATTTCAATTCACACCAAAATCTAAAAAATTGGATTTTTTTATTCAATTGATTTGAATTTATAAAATTAAATTAATAACAATACAAATGACATTGCAATTTGCATGCAAGCTGAAAAAGCATTATATAAAATTTAGGGTTTCTAAAAAAGTTAGTGTATAGGGTGCTGAATTTCTAAGCTTCTTGATATAAAGTGAAATAGGAGATTTGCTTGTATTTAGCAAATAACTAAAAAAAAACTTAAATGGCTAATTTCACTCTGTATTTTCCATGTTGCTTTCAACTTTATACATCACATAAGCATTTAAAGATAGCAAACTTGGCTAATTCATGTGCTTATATGCATTGCCTTTATCTCTCTCTCACCAAATGTTAACTATTTAGACTAGTTAATGGCATCATAAAAGGACCAAATTAGGTCAAAATTAAAGTATAACAGTTACGTCTTAAATTAGAAGATAGTAAAGGGACCAAAATCGTAATTGACCTTTAAAAGAGAAGAGATGAAAAGAAGTATTGCTTTATTTTGTCAATGAAATGATAAACAAGGTTGAAAATAAAACCAACATTGAATGAGCCCGACTATTGTGTTAATTTACAGTTCGAATCGAGTACATCACCTTTATGCATGATGCAAGCAGTTAATAATGATATCATGAATTATCCAAATTTTATTTCAAATTAAGGTTTACCTTCAGACGGTATTAATTAATTCGAATATTCTGTGAACATCCAATGTACTATGACTGTTACGACACAAATACCGAAATTAATAAATACCTCAATTTTATGATTTAAATTGATTAATTAACAATGTAAAATTAAATATATCAAAAGTCAAATGAATGATAAATTAATAATGTCACAAAAATAAACAAATAAAGTAAATAAAGGCGCAAAAATAAATGCGAACAAGACAAAACAAATACGAAAATTAAGGAATCCGAAAAGGGACCGGATCAAACAAAAAGAAATCCGAAAAAAACAGATCGAATATAAAAGATAAATTCGGAAAAAGGACTGGATCGGATAAAAAATAAAGGTGCAGAAATTAAATACATAATTTAAATTGCGAAAAATTAAATACGAGAAAAGAAATAGCGAAAATTAAATGGCGTAAATTAAATTGCGAAGAAAATAAAAGCGAGAATTTAAATGCGGAAATTAAATGTTAGAAGTTAAATGTTAGTGGGTTAGATTTAACGTGTCATGAATAATACAGATCATCCATGTTGCAGTCACCGTAAGGCCGATTCGAACTAAAGATAAGGAATATAAATAAAGAATAAATATAATGCGTAATATGTACATTATGTATTATGTACAATCTGTAGCATAATTTATAATATAATATCTATAACGTAGCTATATATTATAATAATATATGTATATAATATGATATAAGGTAAATAATATATGATATATAAAAATTGTATATATAAAATCGATATAATATAATATTATAATATATAAGATATATATTATAGTATATTTAATATAGATAATATGATACTGTAGCATATACATACCTTATATAATAACTGTATAATACACATATAATGTATTATAATATTTAAATTACTAAAATAGAAGAAAAATAAAAATAAGGGGGAGGAATTAAAATAAAAAAGGATGAAATCGATTTTGAAATAAAATGGGAGGAATTGGAAGGGTAAATAACCCGTGATAAAAATGGGAGCCAGAAAAAAAGAAAGGATCGGATGCGTAATTTTCCTAAAGACAGAAGTGCGCGGATCCTTCCTTCCGAGTTGGATCACCGCGCGGGTCTCTAGCTGCCAAAATGCAGCGTTTTGCGATGGCTATAAAAGCCAAAATAACGAAAAAAGATCATTTTATCAGATTTCTAAACAAAAAACTATGGTTTTCTCTGAAAATTTAAACACCGCCCCCTTTCGTTTTTCTAGAACTCGGCCGCTTTCCCCGCCGTAAGTCGCCGTCTCGATAGCCAATGGCTGATGGACAAAAAATCTTTTTTTATATATTTTGAAACAGATTTAAAAAAAACCCCCTCCTTTCCGATTTTTTTTAAAAAAACCTTAAAACCTTCCGATTTGTTTTTCAAAAAACCCAAATCCCTATTTTTAAAACAAATCTGAGTTTTAAAAACCCTAGATTTCTTTTGAAAACTGATTTTTTTTTTAAAAAAATAACAAACAAATCTCGAACGTGGAGGCGAAGCGTCCAAACAGAGGCAACGAAGGCGTGGGCGTCGGCGACGGGTGACCGAACCCTAAAGGTAAAACTCCATTTCTATTTTTTGATATTTGAAATAATCGAAATTTTTGGCTTTGAATTTTTTTTTTGCTTTTATTAATTTTTTTAAAAGTACCACGTCTAGGGTTTACAATATCTTGTTGGGGCTTTTATAACCGAGAATTACGAAAGGTAAAACAAAAAATAAAATAAAAGTTGTTGCTGCCTATTGTTGTTCTCTGAAATCTGCAGGTGTTCGCACGTGAGAGGGGACCATTCATGGCTGCTTGCAAGGAGAAAACACGCATGCATGACGACGTGGCAGCTGTGGCCTATGGGGTGCTGAGATGGCGAAGGTGTTGCTGCCGTGGCTCCGACGTGGAGTCGATGTGGCCGAGAAGCTGGGCAGTTGGGGGAGGCCAAGGGTTGCATGCTTCCAGAAAGTTATGGATGGGTCGGCGGTGGCTTAGGGTTGGAAGCCAAAAAGGCGGCGGCTAGGGTTGGTTTAGAATATTCGGGTCCGGGTGAACAGGGTTGTGATAACCAGTTCAGTTTAGGGTAGTTGGGTCGGTTTGGGTAAAATAGGTATATTTGTTTGGGATATTTGGGCTTGACAGATTTGGGTAATTGTAAATGGATAATGGGCTCATTTATGGATATGTAAAATGAACTGAATGGACTGTTTTTTAATTTTGATTTATTTTGGACTGTTTGAATTAAATTATTTTTTATTCGAACTAAGCCGGATAAAAATGGTTATTACACAATACAGTGTGTCAAAATTTCAAATGGGCCAGATCCTATCAAGAACGACTGTGAAGCTCAAGAGGAGTCCATTTCTAACGCCCCTAGGTTGTAAGAGGTACTTATAGAAATTGTTGGCAAGCAGTCTGGCATTTTGAAGGGTCATGTATCTTTAATGGCCCGTAATAGGTGGTAGGTGCACAAGTCTGAGAACAGGGTTAGATAAACTAAATTGGTGGATTAATTTACAAAAAACAAATTGCAAAGCTAATACATCTTCCAATGGGGAAGGGAGAAAAGAAAGGGGTCTGCCTCAGCGAGTTTAATAAATTTGGGTTCAATTCCTTTCACACCTGACATGGGTTCTCCAAATTTACAAAGAGGAGGTGGGCTCTTGAAGGAGGCAGTGGCAACTCTAGCATCTAGTAGGGAGTTAGGGGTCAAGTTTGCTACCCCTAAAGATTGGGTGCTCAAGCGTTTCCAAGTGTTGGAAAAAGCTGATGGTCGTTGATGAGTAAGAACTCAGTCCAATTTTCAGTATGTTCCTTTGTCCAATCCATGACAGATTTAAGCTTTCTCACATACAACGTAAGGGGTCTGGGTCATCTGAAAAAGATGGGAGCAGTGAGAAGGGCTATTGCAAAAAGCAGGGCTCGAATTGTCTTTTTTTTTGGGAAACTAAGCTCCCAACGGAAAAGTTATGGCTCTTATAAAGATTATGGGGTGTGGGTTTTGGAAGCTTGGCATTTTCGACGTCTGTTGGAGCGTCAGGTGATTTAATCTCTCTATGGGACCCTAGTTATTTCAACATTGAGAGCAAAGTGATTTATGGAAGGTTCATTCTGCTAATCGAAACTATTGTTCATTCTGCTAATCGATACTATTGTTGCAAAGAATTATCGGTGCGAGCTGTTAAATGTGTATGCACCAAATGACATTGGGGAGAGAAGGGCGTTCTGGGATTCTCTGTCTGGGGTCATTGTTTCATTGCAAGTTCCTTTAATAGCTGGAGGGGATTTCAATTTTGTTAAAATACTCGAAGAGTACATGAGACCCGGGGTTAATGCACAGTCGGTAAGGGATTTTGTCAATTTCATTCAGACTAACAACTTTGTGGATCTTCCCTTGTCAAGCAGCAAGTTTACTTGGTTCAGAGGAGACACTAATGTTTCAGTAAGCAGAATCGATAGGTTACAGTTCTCGTCTGCTATTCTGACTGCATTTCCTCAAGTTTTTCAGTGTGCTCTGCCAAGAGGCATTTCTGACCACAATCCGATCCAATTAAAGGAGATCGGTTCAGTAGGAGGGCCAAGACCTTTCAAGTTTTTGTCAAATTGGGTTGAATTTCCAGAGTATGTGGAGATGATAAATAGTATTGCGAATAGTAACTCTGGAATGAGAGCAAGTAAGTTACTCCGTGTATTTAAATCAACATCAAAAGTCTGGCTAAAGGAGTCTAAGGTTAACAATAGCGAGTCAATTGGTGAAATTGAAGAGAAATTTGCTAGTCTGGAGAAAGATCTTGAGGGTTCTGGGGACACACTACTCATCTCTAAGGATATTACTAGTCTCGAATCGATCTTATGGGCGAAATACAAAAGAGAAGAGAGGGAATAGCTACAAAAATCATGGTTAAAGTGGTTCAAGGAGGGCGATAAAAATACTAAGTTCTCCACGTCGTTGCATCGATGAGAAAGAGATCGAATCATATTGCAAGTGTCCGATTGGGTAATTCATGCTTCAATCATCCTCAAGCTATTATCAAGGTGTTTGCAGATTACTTTAAAGCCACTTATAACGAGTGTTCTACCATTCCTGTGGCTAGCTTTGTGGGTAATTTTAAGCTCTTTAATGATGTTTCATCTGCTGCGTTGGAAGCCCCATTCCCGACTGAAGAAATTTGGGCTGCAAACTCTTCAGCAGACAGCTCTCGCGCTCATGGTCCGGATGGTTTCAACCTGGATTTTTTTTTTTAAATTTTGGCCAATTGTGAAAAAGGACGTGATGGATTTCTTTGATCACTTCTTTGAAGGAAACTTAACGGACGAGTCTATCTACCACTCCATTTATTTGATTCCGAAAACCACTGCTCCTGAAGGAGTGGAGGACTATAGACCCATTAGTCTTGTGGGCAGCTTGTACAAGATTCTTGCTCGTGTTTTATCAAGAAGGCTGGCAGGATGTATCAATGAGGTGGTCGGAAAAACTCAATTTGCTTTCACTGCAGGGAAACAAATTACCGATTGCGCTCTCATTGCAAATGAGCTGATCAACTACCTAAAGCGCAACAATCGCAAAGCTATAATGTTCAAAGCAGACTTTAAAAAGGCATATGATACAGTCGACTGGTCTTTTTTAGATTTTGTGTTAAAGTCGATAGGGTTTGGTCTCAGATGGTGACATTGGCTTCGATTGTAGGAAACATTTTGGAAAATTGGGCTGCTAGTATTAGCGGTATGGATGTACTACCGACAAAATATCTTGGCCTTCCTATTGGCTATCCTCGTAATTTGCCGGCTCTTTTGGAAGTTACTTTTCTCATAAAATCAGTTCTAATTTGCTGGCCTGTTTATTTTATGTCCATTTTCATATACCTGCGTCGGTATCAAACAAACTCAACAAGTTGACCGCAAGGTTCCTATGGAATTCTTCGTCTAACCGATCCATTCACTGGGTAAAGTGGCAAGACATCTGCAGACCTAAAGTTTAGCGGGCTTGGTTTCTTTGATTTCAAACTGCGAAATTATTCTTTATTGAACAAATGGGTATTGAGGTACGGCCACGAGCCCAATAATTTGTGGAGACGTGTCATCGATGCTAAGCTTGGTGCTGATCCGGAAAGCTTACTGCCAAAAATCTCTAGAAGCAGCAATGTTTCATGGATGTGGAAGACTATAATTCAACCACTATTAGAACCTGAGAATTATTTTGCAAAGAATCTGTGTTTTATTCTTGGTGATGGTAGATCAATTAATTTCTGGGATGATTTATGAGATGGAAGTAGCTCGCTTAAAATTGCGTTTCCTTGGATATATGCCTTGGCTACGCAAAAGGAGGGTAAGGTTGTTGATTTTGGTAACAAATCGAATGGTAACTGGGAGTAGAATATTGCACTTCGTAGAAGGTTGTTCAATTGGGAGACTGATGTCTGAAAAAGATTTCTGAATTGTATTAAAGCTGCGTCCAAGAATTCAGCTACTAGAGACTATATCAGATGGTCCGGGTCTGCTTTGGGGTATTATCATGCTAAGCTCTTATGTGAATCAGTCTCGACTGAGGGAACCTACCCCGACAAGTCGTGGAAATGGATTTGGTCTAACCTTGCTCCTCCTAAAGTGGAATTTTTCCTTTGGAGGACTGTCCAAGGAAGTATTCCTACCAGAATTAAACTTAATAAGCGAGGGATCTGTCCAAGTGATCAGACTATTTGTGTGCTTTGTGCTAAGGCACCGAAATCTACTGATCATTTATTTTTTCACTGTGCAATTTCATGGAAGATCTGGCAGGCTTGGTGCAGGTTCTGGAATGTACACATCGTGATCCCGAGTTTCCTGAAACTTTTTATAATGGTGTGGGAAAACTTAGCGGTTAAACCGTCACAGAAACCTCTTTGGCATAGTCCGGTCTATCTAGCTTTACCGTAATGAAGTTATCTTTAATAATAAACGCTGTGAATCGGATTGTCTAATTGATTTGGCCTTGTACGGATCGGGCACTGGTGTAAAAGTTTATGGCCTGATTCTATAGCATCTGTAATTGCCTTCGTCTGGTGCCCTAACGTATCCAAATAATTTTCAACTGTACCCCGTAAATTTAGGACGTTTCCGGTACGTACCCTTCCTGGAGATGTATCGGGTACGTGGGATGCCGTACCCGTGCTTCTTAGAAGTTTAACACAGATGCAGCGGTTAAAGGGAGTTTTGGTGAGACGGGAATCGGGGGAATCCTTCGAGATCATTGTGGGAACGTGCTGATTCGCTTTTCCAAATTCATCGGCATGTCAGATCCCACTAAAGCTGAGCTGGTCGCCATCCTTGAAGCTTGTCAGGTTTTCTCTTCTTTCCGTTGGTTTAAAAAGTTTAAATTGTCTATTGAATCGGATAGTCTTCTTGCTGTGCGATAGATTAAAAATCCTAGTAGTTCACCAGCTTGTTTTGCACATTTGGTCATGAGGTGTAACTCTTTCTGCTTGAAGAATGATTTGAACATATGTTTTGAGTTCAGAGAAAGGAACTGTGCGGCCCACCAATTAGCTCAACAGGGTATAGGGAGAACCTATAATTTATTGGATATTTCTGTTTAAAAAGTGCTGATATTCTTGGTTTGTTGGCAATGGAAAGTGCTGGTTGGCAGCACGGGGAGGAAGGATTTGATTATTCTGCATTTCAGATTTGTTAAGTGCAGCAAGATGCGTTTGGTTGATTTTTCTGTTGTTTGCGTTTTTGGCCACGAAAGTAAATAGACAAGTGTGCTATCGGTGTGCTTTGGCATTAAAGTAGCATGTATGCCATGAGTGGGTATATGTTTGGCTAAGTATTACTCTATTGTGTGTTTGGTCGATTTTTATGAGATGGTTGGCAACAATATGTAATTGATGCCGATATAGTGCACTCTTTTTTCCTACATTAGACTTTAGGGAAATTTTTTAACGAGGTCTATATCGAGGTCCTATCCTGAGTATTAATCAATAATATTTTATTTTCTTCCTTTTCAAAAAAAACTTGTAAACTTAAGTAGCTCGATTTTTTTTCATAAATTAACTATATTGAATACTCGCCCTAAGTATTTTTTTGATTAAGTAATATTACAATAATATTCCTAAGACACATGCTGAGATTTAAACTCATACAAAAAATGAAGCGAATAATCATTCATGATCACTAAACAATTAATGGATCTCTCACCCTATGTATTTTAATAAAATTTCATGCTACTTCCTTCACTCTCCCTGCTTAAAAATAAATAGCAATCCAAATAGTCATAAATTAAAGGATACCTGAGACATCACATCCCGTTGTACCGATGCTACAACCAGGCAAGTCGGGCTAACGAATGTTTTTCCTCAAATAATGTTTATACTAGTATGGTGTTCGTGTGTCGTATCTTTTGGTTATAAAAGATCAACAGTCTAATGTGATTAATTTTTTTAATAATTTATCGATTCAATCAGAACTGTTAACGGAATAATCTGTAAAGTTAATTTTTTTAATTTCTGCTCATACAACAATATAACGTCTAGTTGAAAGAGACAGAAATTTTTATGATAATTGTTGATTTTTTTTTTTATAAAAGATGAACAACGTATCCACGGAAATGTTCTATTTTTACGCAATTTGAATAGATGTTTTTAATTTTGTTGAAGTCTTCAGCAGATTTTTTTATTGTATTTGACCTGTAAGATTTTTTTTTATGATTTAGACGTGTTATATTTTTCCTTATTTTCTTTAAGAAAATCTAACTTTTTATTAAAAAAATAATAATTTTAGCATTCGACTTCATCGCAGCATTAAGATTTATGATTTTGGGGGGCTTTTAATGAATTATTGAAGCTTAAGCTAATTTTGGGCTTTAAAGAAAGCATGGACTCTCTACAACATACATTTAATTTTATGGGTTTATAGGGTAAACTACATAAATGGTCCCCAACTATGACCCAATTCTTTATTGAGTCTCCTGACTATGAGAAGTTACAAATAAGTTTCCCGACTAATCGCAATTAACAAATCAGTCCAATTCTGTTAAAAAATAAACGGTTGATGATGTGGCAATTACTAAAATCTGTATAATAACAGATTTAACACTCAACCTTTACATTTTATTTTAATTTGGTCATAAATTTAAGGGACTAAAATATTGTAATATTTAAATGTTGACAGCTAAAAATTTTAAATTTAGGCCCAAATTAAAATAAAACATAAAGGTTGAGGGTTAAAATCGTTATTATACGGATTTTATTAATTGTCGTATCATCAGCCGTTTTTTTTAACATAATTATACCGATTTGTTAGTCGCGATTAGTCGGAAAACCTATTTGTAACTTCCCATAGTCAAGAGACTCAACAAAAAATTAGGTCATAATCAGGGGACCATATATGTAGTTTACCCTTATAAAAATGCAGGCAGCCCATGTCTAGTCACACCACAATTATATTCATTTGAAAATGATCCCACAATTGGAGTTTTCTCGTGCAAAAACCTTAACAAACGCTTTATAAAAAAATTCATCCTCATCCAAAGAGTCAAATCATACCCTATTAAAGGCAAATTTGCTGGATCAGAGCCCATGAATTTCATTACATTTACAAGCCCGCACCTTGGTTCTGTGTGGCATTAACAGGGAGTTCATTAACCTGAGCTTTTTTACGTGATTAATAGTTGCTTCGAAACTTATCAGTCATTGCGGATCATTATTTTTCATAATAATAGTTTTGGATTGTGCCGTTACCGTTATGACGCTAGCATACCACTATCTGAATCCCTGGTTCGGTGACTTCTGCACTTGAAAAACCTGCTGCTCGAACACCATGGTTGCTTGGCAGAACCGGAAATTATTTGGTTTTGAAGGATGGAAAGAATGGAAAACCGATGGTCAGTGATTGCCAAGATCTCAAATTCGTGTGAGTTTTCGTATGTCCCCTTTGTCAATTCAAAGCACGTGAGACCAGATGGTAAATTGCAGTCTTTCAGGCGTCCTTCCGCATATGCAACTGCAGGTTTCCACCGTATTCTTTTATTTTCTATTCGAGTTTTTTTAAAAAAATAAAACTCTATATAAAAAAAAAGAAAGGAAAAGAAACGGCCAAAACGACATCGACAATAAGTGACAACAATGTAGATTAAAGGAGAAATTGAAGAATATAAGGATCAAAATAATATTTTATCTAAATTTTTAAAATCAAATTAAAAATTAATTATTTTTATTAACGAGTCATGTCACATTATCGAATGTCCACTTGATGAGGAAAAAATCACATATTTCCGTATGAAGCAACAAAGTACTGAATTGATGAGGTTCCAATCAAGTACCAAGAGCCATTGACTTATATTACCAAATATTTTTTTAAATAACAAAGTGCTTAGCAATTCAATCCAATACGTACATGACGTGCATCCATTTATTTGCCTTGTATTGACTTTTATTCCTATAGTTGGTAACAGGTCTCCTCTAAATTTGCTTGTCTCATAAAAAAAATTATCTAAATACTAAATATTTATTAATTGGTCAATGAAATACTTTATATTGTGATAGAGCTGTAGACAGATCGCGTTAGACCCATCGAGCCAAGGACGGAGTCAGGATACTAGGTCAGGGGAAGTATAATTAACAATAGAAAATGGGAGGGCAAAATCAAAATAAATTAAAACTAGGAGGTTTAAATAGGTAAATATACATGTATATTTTTAACAATAAAAAATTAGATGGGACAATGGCCCCAGACTAAACATAGCTTCGTCCATGCATCGACCATAAATATAACATCAATTTTATATACTTTAATATGATAGTTTCACTTCAAATTTCGATACATTATGCAAATATTGAACTCTATCTATGTTTTTCAGGGCTTTGCTCTGATTAATCTGGATCAACTCGCGTCGTATATCTGACTTTAGTAGATGAGTCTCCCAGCGAGAATTTTCTGCATACACAAGACTCGAAATCGAGATATATTTAAGCGATACCAAACTGTTTACCACTTAGACCAATCCGTTAGTATCTAAAATGTCTTTTTAATCCATATTTTTCAATCAAATATGAAATTGATATTTCAACCCATGAAAATGACTTGCACTTTTTTGATATACATTGTGACTTAGTCCGGGGGAGGGTGTTTACCGATCCAGTTGGACTGGCAGTGAAATTATTAATACGACTTTCACAAATTTGTTATCTTTAATTGCTTCCAATTTCTATTTAAAAAGATTGTTATATATTTTTAAAGTACGATTATAATCACAAGTATAAGTACAAATAATATAGGAGTATTATAAACACAATTGAACTAATAACCTAAATATATTCGAAGTACGAACATGATCATACACAGTAAAACTCAATCATACTAAATTTGAATTGAAAATCAACACGAAATACTTACGTATAAACTTCTATTTTCTGTATTTTTATTCATTATAACTATAATGAAAAATTAAAATACTAACAATGTTTAATAAAATAATATAATTATTGATTGGAAACTGGCCGATTTTGTGAGATATGGAAGTATACATTTAGTTGAAGTTTTCAATAAATTATTTAATGTAAAAAGTTTGTTGAGAACAGTTCAAATACAGATTTCATGGACTGCTTCAAGTCTAGGAGGAGCTAGTGGGATGTCACGTTCATTTTTTTAATTATTAGTATGACATTTGATAACCTTATGGAATTAAATTATTTGGTTGGTTACAAGAAGGAAGTTTCATATGGACCAATTTAAAATTCTATAGGATATTGGGGAGCTTACTATATAAACTTCAAGCTCTGCGCTGCATTTCACAAAACAAAAATTCAATTAGTCTTTTACTTGTATGGTATAGGAAGTGCAAAGAAGCTGGGAGTTTAGAGCATTATTCCACCAAAATGGCCAAGATTTGGCCACACCTAGCCTATGCCTTAGCATTGTGCTTGATAATAAGCAATGTAGCTGCTGACGACGAGCCCACTCCATACACGTATGGATCACCACCACCTCCTCCGTATAAGTACGAATCACCACCGCCACCTCCGTACAAATATGAATCACCACCTCCACCTCCATATGTTTACAAGTCACCACCACCTCCTCCTTACAAGTATGAGTCACCACCACCGTCTCCGTACAAGTACGAGTCACCACCACCGCCTCCGTACAAGTACAAGTCACCACCTCCCCCGAACAAGTACGAGTCACCGCCTCCACCTTCATATGTTTACAAGTCACCACCACCTCCTCCGTACAAGTATGAGTCACCACCTACGCCTCTATACAAGTACAAGTCCCCACCACCTCCTTCATACAAGTATGAGTCACCACCTCCACCTTCGTACAAGTACAAGTCACCACATCCACTTCCGTACAAGTACGAGTCACCACCTCCACCTCCGTACAAGTACACGTCGCCGCCACCTCCTCCTTACAAGTATGAGTCACCACCTCCACCTCCTTACAAGTATGAGTCACCACCACCTCCCCCATACAAGTACAAGTCACCTCCTCCTCCATATGTTTATGAGTCACCACCTCCACCTCCGTACAAGTATGAGTCACCACCTCCACCTCTGTATAAGTATGAGTCACCACCACCTCCCCCATACAAGTACAAGTCACCTCCTCCTCCTCCTCCTTACGTTTACAAGTCACCACCACCTCCTCCTTACAAGTATGAGTCACCACCTCCACCTCCATACAAGTACAAGTCACCACCACCTCCTCCATACAAGTATGAATCACCACCACCTCCTCCATACAAGTATGAGTCGCCACCTCCTCCTCCATACAAGTATGAGTCACCACCTCCTCCTCCGTACAAGTATGAGTCACCACCTCCACCTCCGTACAAGTACAAGTCACCTCCTCCTCTTCCTTACATTTACAAGTCACCACCACCTCCTCCTTACAAGTACGAGTCACCACCTCCACCTCCATACAAGTACAAGTCACCACCACCTCCTCCATACAAGTATGAATCACCACCACCTCCGCCATACAAGTATGAGTCACCACCACCTCCTCCATACGTTTACAAGTCACCATCTCCTCCTCCGTACAAGTATGAGCCACCACCTCCTCCGTACAAGTATGAGTCACCACCTCCACCTCCATACAAGTATAAGTCACCACCACCTCCTCCATACAAGTATGAGTCACCACCACCTCCTCCATATGTTTACAAATCTCCCCCACCTCCACCATACAAGTATGCATCACCCCCTCCACCTCCTTACAAGTATGAGTCACCGCCACCACCTCCGTACGTATATAAGTCACCACCACCACCTCCTCCATACAAGTATGAATCACCACCTATACCTCCATATGTGTACAAGTCTCCCCCACCTCCACCATACAAGTATGAATCACCCCATCCACCTTCATATTTGTACAAGTCTCCCCCGCCTCCACCATACAAGTATGAATCACCCCCTCCACCTCTTTATGTGTACAAGTCACCCCCACCTCCTCCGTACGTTTACAAATCACCTCCACCTCCCACATATTACAAGTAAACTCTGCATTACCCTCTTCCTCAATTTCCTTTCTTTCAACCATAATGCATCCTTAAGTTTCCATCTCCTTCATTGCATTCAATTCCACCCCAAACCTTCAAATCTCGTCCCCCGCTATCTTCATTCCCTCCAACTCCGTATTACTACAAGTCTCCACCACCTCATTCTCCTTCTCATCCCTTCTCTTACCATTATATGTCAACTCCTACCTATCAATGCTTGTGCTAAGTTAAAAGAACCCTAATTATTTAATAAAACAAAAGCATTTCTCAGTACATGCCTTGTGGTTTCAACTATCATTTCATTTAATCCAAGATTAATTTATGTTCCCCATGTTGATGTCATAAGAGAAGGGATTGGAGCAACAAGAAGACATCATATGGTATTATTCCTTCGAGTTATAGCCCTCTTTGCGGGTAATGGATTTGACATGTTTTCAAGAATATTTATTTTGTAATTGTTTGTGATTTTCAATATCACGTTAATTTAAATACATTTACATTTATATGTTTTCATGTACCAAGCAAGATGCAGGGTAATGTAATTCGAATTCTCTTGATTATAATTCTCTCGTTCGGTTTGTTTCTCTATGAAAATTATTTATCTATTAAAATCATAAATTATATAACATATTAATAAAAGACACATATGAAAGACATTTACATTCAAAAAAATAATTAAATAAAGGGTTTACCAAATCAAAGAAATTAAACACAATGGAAGGACCTAACCCTTTTCGCAAAAGTGGGATTTTATTTTTAAGTTTCCTATGATAATCGAATATGCTCGCGGCAAAACATATTATATTGGATTTTTTTAACAAAGAATATCTTATTGTACTTTAATTATAATTAAACGGTCAAATTACAATTTCAAAAAATGTCAAAACATTAAGTTTCTTTTGCTAAAGTTATGATCTAAATTTATTTTAGACTACCTGAATATTTATATATATAAAAAGTTCTGGTTAAAGTAAGGGTCTGCTCGGGCCGACAAAACTATAAAAATCCATGTGGAACTCTACTCCTCTCTTTGAATATGTGTTGAAAAATTAGAAACTCAGTTCAAGAATAATTATTTTCTATGCAACTTTCCTTTGTAACTGAGTAATTTATCTATACAAATAGATAGTAGGGATTGAGGGTTTAATCATCAGTTAATATCTTCTTTTTGATATAGTAAAAATCTTTCATACTTTGTCCGTGATTTTTCCCGATTTGAATTTTTCACGTAAGTCTTGGTGTTTATTGTTTATTTTTGCTTTTGTGATCGTTTGTTTTGCGCCATTATCGTTCCAATATCTTTCTATACAAAAATCGATAAATTAATTCATTTACTTTAATTTCTCAGAACTTGGCTCTCGTACTTTTCTAAAAACTATGTTAGTTCAATCGGGTATTACGGTTAAAATCAATAATCCAACAATTTATATACAACAAATTAATAAAATTATCAATTCAAGTGGATGTATTTAGCAACATTTAGACCAACTTCTCAAATTTGACCCTATCAAATAGTTCATGGAAAGTCCCTCTTAATTAATCTCAAGGCACTTACTTAACCCTCCACGTTGCCCAAAACCAAATTAGAAGACAAAATTTATAAATTAAAGAAAATTTTAACACGGGCAACGCACACCTCTGAACACCACTAATGTAATACACTGTTGAATATTATTAATTTTTTAAATGATTTTTAAATAATTAATAAAAATCTCAAAGGCTCCACATGTAATTAATTATATTTCAAAATAAATTTAGAAGAAATTATATCATGACCCATTCTCAAAATCTCATATTTAAAAGTCATTTAAAAATTAATAGTGTTCAACGGTATATTGCGTTAGTAGTGTTCAGCGGTACACATCACCCGTTCTAGATTCATCGAAAAATTAATACTAGTTTTTGTAATTTTTTATTTAAATATTAAGTTTTTGTTAGGTGCCTTTTGTGAGACGGTGTTAGAATTTAGAGGAAACAGAGGCAAATGTTTGGATAAGAGAGAACAATGGAAAGACATGAAGTTTCAAAGAGATACTCGAACAAATTACTACCAACATACTCGTGCTGTCTCGGGAACATGGGAATCATGTTGGAACATGAAGTCTCCATCTTGGAATTATTGTTTTATAATTCACTTTTATCGATGTGTATCACTAATTTATATCTCTAGACTTTTTATTCGATTTTATATTTGATTATGGAGTAAAAAATAAATCGAACTTAGATCGGTTGAACCCAGAACTTGTTTGTTGATTGTTTATTTACCCTATTTTGCTCACGAATGGTGATTTAGTCTACCATGGCTGCATGTTTGCTGAAAAGAAGACAACATTTACCTTGGAAATCATGCATGTCAATTGTCAAACTATTCTTCCAAGTTAATGAATTCCACCTATTTTTAACCAAAACTTCACATTTTACTCTGCATGCATGCAAATTTTTTTTTTTAAGGTTAAAAGGGTTATTTTGCCCCTAAGTTCGACTCATATTAGTAATGTTGCCTATCGCGCGAAAACGCGTTCAGTTAGGTTCTTCAGTTCGCACATTGTAGCAAATTAGCCCATTGACTAACGTTGACCGACGAAACCGTTTAACTGCTACATACGTGGCCGCTAACTACATGCCATGTCACGTATGACGTGTCAAAAATGCTGACGTGGTATTAATTTTAAAAAAAACTTTTTTCATATTTATCTTTATATTAAATTTTAACCAATCAGATGATGACACGTGGCATCATCAGATTGGTTTTAGAGTAAAGATTTAAAATAATTCATGAATTGGAGAGGCTGAGAATCAAACCTAGGTCTGGTAGGGGGAAAGCTTAACGTTTCACCACCAGGCCAACCTCTTAACCTTGTCAATAAACACTAAATGTTTTTATTGAGGTTATATATAATATTTGGTGTTTATTGACAAGGATAACCTCTTAACCGACATCGGGACCAAACCTGGGTTTGTTTCCCAGACTCTCCAATTCATGGATTATTTTAAATTTTTACTCTAAAACCAATCAGATGATACCATGTGTCATCATCTAATTGGTTAAAATTTAATATAAAAATAAATATGAAAAAAAGTTAAATTTTTTTTAAAAAAAAATTGATGTCACGTCAGCATTTTTGTCACGTCAGCCGTGACGTGACATGTAGCTAACGACCACATATAACGGTTCCGTCAGTCAATGTTAGTCAATGGGCTAATTTGCTGCAATGTGCGAACTGAATGACCTAATTGAACGTTTTTTCGCGCGAGAGACAACATTGCTAATTTGGGTCGAACTTGGGGGCAAAATAACCCCTTTAGCCTTTTTATATAATAGTACTTAAACATATTTAAATTTACAGTCTTTTAAATATGATAATAATATCAACTGAATTGAGTGTTCAATTGATCTAATTAGTGTTTTCAAATATTAATTAATTATTAATTTGTTATAATATTTGAATTTTTAAAATTAAATAACAAACTCTGATAACATAAAAATAAATTTTATAAAGATAATTATTTGATGCACCGTTAGTAGAAATTTTTTTTATAAGTGAGATTCTAAAGTTGTCATGTATCTCTTTTAGGGATATTAACCTTCAAATTCTAAACTTTAAGCTTTATACCCTAAAACATAAAACCAAGCCACAAACACTGAAACCTTAAACTCTAGCATCCAAGGAGGAAGGAGATGGGGGACAGTCGCCCCCTAGAAATTTAAAATTTGTATATGATTAAGAATTTTTTAAGTATTTTCTATTGAAAATTTGTTTTCGCTCCTCCTAAATTTTTATAAGTGTACCCCTAACATAAAATTTTATGCCTAAAAATTAAGCGCTTGTAAATTTTTTTTTTTACCATGAGTACATAGAAAAAAATCTTAAAAAAATAATCTACTATTAGTTGATCGCTTTTAAAACTGTCATATTCATTTTTGAAAGATGACCCCATTCTATACGAGTGGGCTATGTATGTGAATGTCATTCTCAAAGTTATATATACTTGCGCAATTTTTTTTGTTGTCCTCTCAATTTTTCAAAGACTTTGTCCTAATTAATCTGAATTGATTCGCGTCGTATTTATTGTTTTAGTGGGTTAAGTCTTCCATCAGAGATTTTCTGCATATAAAAGATCTCGAACTCGAGACCTACTTAAGCGATATCAAGCTGCTAACCACTTAGATAAACCATCATCAGTAGTAACTTGATTTTTTTGTACTAATAAATAACTATCATTGAAAATTATTAATTCCTAAAATCATGAATATTAAATTATTTTATACTATATTTGTTTTAATAAATTTAATTAAATTTAAAAAAAATAAAAATAAATTAATTATAAATTAATTATATTTAAAATAGACTTAAATATAGATTTAGTACCTAAACAAGACATATTCTCTCAAGTTAATACTTAAAAAAAATTTACTCCCAAATTGGTACCTGACTAGGCATCTTCTCTTAAGTTGGCACTTAAAAAATTTTTGCTCTCAAGTTAGTACCTGAACTATACACATTCTCCCAAGTATATACCAAAACTCACACATTATATCAATTTAGTCCTAATTTAAAATAATTCAATAAATTTAACTCTTTTATATTTAAAAATCTTATGAATTTACTCTTTGTTTTTCCCTCCTTTTATATATAATAATTAATAGTAATAAATTAAAAACAGTGAAACATGTGGGAAGTGCGGCTTAAGAAGTAAAGAACAATATGGAGAAAGAGAGTATACAAATGAGATGTGAACAGTGAAGTTGGTTGGGGAGACAGTTTATGAGGTGGTACGGGCCAATCCGACAGCACCCCCGCCCACAAAAGAACTGCTGCCTTTCCTAATTTCGGATAGGTTGAGATTATCTGTTTCCCGAGGCCAATAAAACAAACCCAACACAACAAATGTTGTAGTACTAATTTCTTTTTCTTTTTGTGTTTCTATAAACGTTTAAATAAAAAAATAAGTGCATAAATAATGAACGGCATAAACTCGAACCCTCAAATCGCTGTCGCCTATCGGCGCTCCTGAGCACACCCTTTCGCGGGACTTAGCCGGTCATTTTCTTCAACACGACATCACCAAAAATAATGAACGGCGTATCAGACGAACGTTGATTTCACGTTCGACGTTCGGCTGACATGCCCTTCGTCGTTTTCGTCGACGCCATGTTGAAGGAAATGACCGGCTAGGTCCGGCGACTGAAGGAATGTGCTCAGGGGCGACGATTTGAGGGTTCGGATTTGAGAATTTTTAGGAATTTAGGGGCTATTTTGTAAAAAATTTAAGATTTTTGAGATTTTCTAAAAATTTAAATTTTGTGTAAAAAATGTTTTAAATTTTTAATTCTGAAAAAAATAAAATGAACATGCCATGTGTCAAGCATTGATTGATTAACGGTTTTTTTAATGGTAGTCAACTATCGAGCACCTAAAATTATAACGTTATAAACTTCAGGCACCTATTTCTAGCAAAATATACTTTAGACACCTAAAGTTAAAAAAAAAGTATAGTTTGGGCACTTATTTTTCATTTAAGCCTTTCTATAATAAAAATCTAAATTTCATTTAAATTTAATTATAAATTTTAAATATAATGAGTTAAGTTTATTGAATTTTTTCGAATTATGACCAAATTAATAGAATATATAATTTCGGGGACTAAATTTGTTGTTATACCAAGCCATTGTTTCAATTTTAATGACATAATGACTTGTTTGTCAAAATTTTAATTGAGTGATCTATTTGTTCCTAAACCTATAATTGAGTTATTGATTTGTTACTTTTAGAAGAAAAGTGACATGTTTGTTCATAAACTTATAATTAAGTGACCCATATGCTACTTTTTAGAAGAAGAGTGGCATTTTTGTTACGAACCATATAAATAAGTAACTTATAATGTATTGTACCCTTTAAGAATTGATTATTTATATTTGAACTCATGTTAAGCATTTCGTTTTTTTTAACTTATATCAAAAACTCTAAACATAGACCATTAAAACATAGAATACTTTGTGTCGAATACGTCTAATAAACTTTATTTCTTTTAAAATTATATTATCCTTTAAAATCCTCGATTATCAAACAATCTGAATATATTCTCTTAATTTTAAATAGGTTGAATATTAAAATAAGTGCTTAAATTAATTTTTTTAGATGTCTAAAAATATTTTTATCTATTTTAGATATTCAAGCTATCATTTTTTTATTCCTTCTAAGATCAACTGAAATACTTATTTTGACCAAAAAATATAATTTGGATACTTAAAATGGAGCAAAAATAGTTTAAGCACCTAAAAGATGAAAACGAGATAGGTTGAACACTTATTTTAATATTAAGCATTTTACATGATATATCAATTAGATTTATAACTTAAATTAAATACTTAATTTATTGATACATAAATTTAATTTTTAACATACAGAACTTATTGGGTGGTCTCGGTGGTCAATGATGAGATGTTCTTCCTGGATGATTTGAATTTGAGCAATGTAGTCTGTAAATGGGACAAAAATTCTTTAGCCCTTTTCAGTGCTCATTTCTATGCTCCAACAGTAAAATATCAAATTATAAACTATAAACCTAAATTCTAAGTCCTAAACATTAAACTCTAAACCCAAAAAATACATCATACCCTAATTTCCCTAAACTTTAACCCTAAATCCTAATTGTAAACCTTAATCATAAACTCTAAATATATATATTTTTAGTTGGGGGCATAAATAGAGCACCAAAAAGAGACAAAAAATTTATATTCCTATAAATATAAGTGAATTTATCAAATGTGAAACTGAACTAAAATACTGCATTGTAATAAGATGAAAATACTAAAAAAATCGACTTATCAAATAACCGTTCAAACTCAGTTGTTCTCTTTTATAATGAAAAAAATTAGAAAAAGAATTACATACAAACACAAATGTCTAAATTACTAGGTAGACATTAATTTGCACATTGTCTCTGTGAGGAATAGAGGAGCTACGTAGGGAAGACAAAATTAATAAGGTCCATACATCCTTGATATATATAAATTAATATTGGTAAAGAGGGAGTTAAAAGACAGTAATCGGAGAAATTATAAAATAGATCGTGTTGACTACGTTAGCCGAGAACATCTACTAATTTCTCTAATTACTGACTGTCTTTAACTCCCTCTTCCCCCACCATTAATTTACATCTTCAACCTCTATTTTTATATATACCATTTTTGCACTTTTCACACAGTACTACAGTTCAACATTTATCTTGTTCTTTCAACTTCCCGAGATTTATCTCCTGCCCCCACTCTCTTGATTTCTTTATTACCATTATTTTTTGTTTATTTAGCTTAGTCTTGAAATTCTGGGTTTTTTCTGGTGATCTCATTGAGTCTCTCCATATAAACTTTTGCCTTTGATTTCCCTCTCAACCTAAGAAAACCCTATCCTCAACCTCTTGTCGGGGCCATGTCTGGTTCTGATCCTTACACCAATTACTTCAATGGCTGGTGCAGTCTCAACCCTTTTTTCAATGGAAACCCTTCTTCCCCTCCACTCAAAGAAGCTCTCCCTCTTCTTCCAACAAGGTTTGATGAAGAGCAACAGGAGAGTTCTTTCATGGAAGTTGAGAAAAGCAGTGGAAATGATGAAGAAACCGTCACTGTTGCTCTTCGTTTGGGGCTCGCCCCCGCCAACCCTAGTTCCTGTGCTGCTGCTGATTTGATCTCGAGATTTACAAACTCATCGTCTGGTGCTGATGTTCAAGAGGACTCGGAGTCGGCTGCTGTTGCAGATAAAGAAGATTATGGCACTGTTAATGCGACGCAATACCTGTCGAATACGCTCAACAAGGGTCAGTATTGGATCCCAACTCCTTCCCAGATTCTGATTGGACCTACTTCGTTTTCATGCCCACTTTGCTTCAAGACCTTCAACAGATACAACAACATGCAGGTACAGTATTTTCGTTACGAATGGAAAGCTAAAGGCAAAAAATGAAGGAAAGAGCCCATTTCTTCCACAACTTTTGAATTTTTTAGCACCTAAAAAGAGAAACCCATGTTTTTTTTTTCTTTTTTGATTTCAACACTTCACTTTTATTCTAACCCTGGTTATGATTATAAGATAGGAACATATGGGTCCTTAGGGTTTTCCTCTTTCTCTTCTTTTTATCTTCTTATGACACTTTGAATAGTATATTTTGTTTTCTTAAATCTTTCATCTAGTCCATCCCTTTACTTTTGCATGATTTGTGGGTGTTGGGATTTGAAAATTAAGAATAAATCTAGAGCTGATCCAGTTGAGAATAAGATCACCAACTCTCTTAACGTGATTGAACAACACAAGATTTATGCTTTTTTGGGTGCCTTGAAGTTTGTGTTCCACACATTGGCTGATGTATTACAACTGTAAGTATCCCAATTTCCACCCAGGCTTATCAGATGAACTTTATCAAAATTTTAATGAAATTTCATTACCATTTCATCTTCTCTTCTTTTAATGCAGACTACAATGTCGATAATAGCCCGAGAAAATACACTCCAAAAAGGCAATAGGAATGGAACCCTAATCAGTCCTGTTGACAAAAAAAATGGTTCTAAGTTATGTTTAGACTTGTTACTGAAAGTTCTTCCATGCACCATTAACGCAAGCAAATATTCATTAATTTGCAGAATCCTTTTGCTTTTCTTAACGAAGGGGTCATGTCAATCCGTCATGGACTAGAAATTGATTAATTCAACTTTTGCTTTGCTGTTTTCTTTTTTTGAAAAAAATGATGTACAGATGCATATGTGGGGGCATGGATCTCAGTATAGGAAAGGGCCAGAGTCACTAAGGGCAACCCAGCCGACGGCAATGCTGAGGCTGCCGTGCTATTGTTGTGCACCGGGGTGCCGGAACAACATCGACCACCCGAGGTCGAAGCCGCTGAAAGATTTCCGAACCCTTCAGACGCATTACAAGAGGAAGCATGGGATCAAGCCTTTCATGTGTAGGAAATGTGGGAAGAGCTTTGCAGTGCGGGGTGATTGGAGGACACACGAGAAGAACTGTGGGAAGCTCTGGTATTGTAGCTGTGGATCTGATTTCAAGCACAAGAGGTCTCTAAAAGATCATATCAAGGCATTCGGGAATGGACATTCGGCTTATGGGATTGATTGCTTTGATGAAGAAGATGAACCCGGTTCTGACAATGAATCATCTCATTGACACGTATTAATAAGCCTTTATGATCCTTTCTACCCCTCCTGGTGGATTTTTTAGTTTGGTGGTACTAGAGCATTTAATTCTAATCAAGGAAATGTGGAATTATCATTTGAATTCAGCTGTTACTGCAGGAAAAGTATGAGTTTTGCTTTGTTTTTCAACTTAGCAGCGCATAAACATGCAGAAACTGAAACTATATTGACCATGGGTTCAAGTTAAGAAACTACATGAAAGATACACCATATATTTGTCAATCATTGATCAGCTCAAAAGTTCGAGACCTTCTCTCTCTATATATATATACATGTAGATATATGTGAATAAGTGTAGTCTCTGTCATGTTCTTCTCCTTGTGTGATAATGGCATCAGAGATAGTTAGGAAGAGACTGTACGTGAAGAAAAAGAGAGGAGGTAAGCTATTGATGTGATAGGTCGACACTATTTAAATTTATTAGTACCTCTTCGTGTGCGTGTCGATTGGTAATTCCTTCTGTATGAATAGGCACACCAGATAAACAGATAGGCAATAACTTGAGGCCTGAGGGTCATTTATATACACTTATACATGTATGTTTTAAGGATGCATAATGCCAAAATAACGTCTCTAACATTTGATAATTTTAATCAGATAATCACTTTAGTCACTATTTTTTAAGCGTGTTAATTTTAGATCAATTTAATATAAAAATTATTAGTCAACTAACAATAAATATATTAAAATGAAGTGATAAATCTATGTGTCAATACAATTGCACGCTGATATAATAGTGCAGGTGAAAATTTATGTTATAAACCATCCTTACCACATTAGCAATAGTTCCAACTAATAGTAACTACACCTATTTTTTTCATGCTATTTTTTTAACTAATGAATCTTTACTCATATTTTTCTTGTCATTTTTTAAATAGTTTTTTTTGGAAGTTATCAATTGATTAGATTAATAACAAGGAATTATATGAGTCAAATTATAAAATTATTTTTTTGTTAACGTGTCATTCTGTCAAGTCATTACAAGTTATTTATCATTAGTTGTTTAATAATTTTCATCCACATAAAAGTTAGAGTAAAGTTCACAAATGGTAACTAAATTTTGGTCCATTATTCAATTTGATAACCAAACTTCTAATTGCTTCAATGTTACCATTAAACTTTATGTTTTGCATCAATTTTACCACTTATCCGTTAACATCAGTTAACACCCGTTAAAATATTTGGTATAATTACACATTTAATCATCCACATTTACACATTCAAATAATTTAGTCCTAATTCGAAAAAAATATTAAATATAACCCTAAACCCTCGAAACCCTAACCCTAACCTTTCAACAACGTCGTCATTCCTCTGGCTACCCTTCAGGCACACCCTTCACCTTCCGATGAACCTCGCATCCTTTTCCACACCTCCGTGTGACCTCGCCTGCACCCACAGCTTTCTCTGTCGTGCCCTCCATCGCCACACGAGATCCCCGCTTACCGTTCGAGTTTTCTATCGTCATCTTTGTCCGCACCTTTTGACCGTTCAGTGGCACAGATGAGTTCACGTCACCCGTTCTGACCCCAATCGTGCCATCTCCCTCGTCCAAAGCCAACTGCGAATAAACTCTACTCTGGTGGCCCAAAAGTCGCAAGGTTTTTTCCATTTACCACCCTCCATCGTACGTCCTCAGGCCATCCATCTAACCCCTGTCATCCATTGGTTCTGTTCGACACCTTAGCCGACCGGATTCAGCCACCGTTGAGCTAAATTGAAATAGAGTTTGGGTTTAAGATTTAAGGTTAAATTGTTATATTTAAGGGTTTATGGTTTATGCTTAAATTATTATATTTAGGGTCTAATTAAGGATTATGATTTATGAGTTTGAGTTTGAGATTTAGTGTTTGAGGGTTTAGGGTTTTGACTTTAAAGGTTTAGTGTTAAATTATTACGGTTTAGGGTTTAGGTTTTCTAGTCTAGTGTTTAGTGTTGTAGGGTTTAGGGTTTCAAGTTTAAAGGTTTAGTGTTTAGGGCCAAATTCAATTGAAATATTGTGTAGATAGTGAGGGTTATATTTAATATTTTTTTGAATTAGGACTAAATTGTTTGAATGTGTAAATATGGAGGACTAAATGAGTTATTACACCAAATATTTTAACGTTTGTTAACAAGTGTGTACGGATGAATGGTAAAATTGAAGCAAAACATAAAGTTTAATGGTAATATTGAAGCAATTATAAGTTTGGTTACCAAATTGAATAATAGACCAAAGTTTACTGATTATTTGTGAACTTTACCCTAAAAATTATTTTGACTCAAAATAAAACATTAAGAGTTAAATCATTAAAAAAATAAAAACTAAAGTAAATATTTGATACCTTTAAGGATTACAAACAATTGGATGCCAAATAAAATCTCGAATGAAAAACTAATAAACAAAAAATAAAAAATATTTAATAATGTATTTTTAAAAATATATACTCGAAATTTTTAACGCAAAGGATGGAGAGAGCTGAATGTATGATGGTGACAGCTTTAGTTGGACGAGTTTAGGTGACATGAGACTTGAGGGAGCAGAAAGATTTCTAATGAAATGTCATGTCATGTCAATGCTTTCAAAATATATTCATCAGAGTATGTACTATTTTTTTTTACTGGCAATGAAATTATACACGTCCTTGTCTCTTAAATACTACTTGCGTTCGTATTCGCTTTTATTACATTTAATCATATTTAAAATACTTGAATTCATATTTTATTTTTTTATGTCGTGTCCAGACAAGCAAAACAAAAGAGAGAGTGGAGTTTTCCCATTTCATGTCATGTTTCAACTTGTATGGCTCAGTTTTACACAGCAGTGATGAGGTAAGGTTTGGAGAGACAGAAAATTTGCAGTTTCCCACTGTAGACGGAGATTTAACACAACAGTGTTGAAAGGATTTTTGTTATATTTATTTTACACAGTGATATGTCTATCAACACCATTCTCATCCAACTTTGACTACCTAAAATGACTTTTTAATCCGTATTGATTTTAAAACCATATAATGGTAAAATATGTTCTTAACTTTTAATAACATGTATTTAATGTTAGGTAGGCTTAAATCAAAAAAAGCCTTCAAATTATTTACTTTTCTGCTTTTGACTCTTAAATTATAATTTGGGCAAAATATGCCAATAAACTATTGTTTTGGCCACTTTAAACCCTTAAATTATAATTTGGACAAAATAAACACTTAAACTATCACTTTTGGTCACTTTAAGTCCATGATTACAAAAATATCATTTTATAGGCTTTTCTAACATATATAAATATTTATATTCTTTTTAAATTTTAAAATATCATATATTAAAATAAGCCCCTAAACTATCATTTATGGTCATTTTAAGTCTGATAGTTATTTAACTCAAAATAAAATTATTTCAACTAATAAGATGTTGACACATTACAAAGATTTTTTGACCAATTAAAAGTTTTGGGAAGGGATGTTAAAAAATACCCGACTGACCCGACCCGATTACCCGAACATAAATAACTAGGTATTTACCCAGAATTTTTTTTACCCGGGTCAGGTACTCGGCCCGTCGCTTCTAGGGCCGAGCCCAGGTCACAAAATTAAGAATTTTCGGGTACCCGGATATATTTAAAATTAATATTTTTATATTCAATATACATATTTTTATATTAAACTAATAAAAATCTAAGATTTTTTTATATTTTTATATTTAATAAATACATATTTTTATATTAAACTAATAAATACATGTTTTTTATATATTTTTATATTAAACTAATAAAATATTTTATATTTAAAATATATATATTTTATATCTGGGTACTCAAATACCCAAATTTTTGGGTACCCGCAAAAATCGGGTCGGGACTCGGGTCGCATTTTCTACTACCCGAAGATCCGGGTACCCGGTATTTCAGACCCGGATTTGAACACCCCTAATTTTGGGGACTAAAATAAGAAAAAATGATATAGTTTAGGTACTTATTTTGACCAAAAAATAGTTTAAGGACTTAAAGTGACTAAAAATGATAGTTTAAGGGCCTATTTTGCCCAAATCATAGTTTAAGGGCCAAAAGCAGAAAAAATGCATAGTTTGATGGCTGTTTTTTGGTTTAAGCCTTTTCAGGTATTATAGAGTGATCCTTCCAACTCAATATGTTCCAATGATATTAAGACTCGAACTTTAGACCTTGCTTAAAAGATTTAATGTCTCATCCTATTATACCAACTGGCTGTTCGAAGGACACTGCTTTTTTTTGAAGCAATTTAACTCAATGTTCTATTTTGTGTTAAAATTGTCCCTACGTGGATGAAAACGGTTAGACAACTAACAAATAAACAACTTGAAATGACTGAACATAATGACACGTCAGCATGGGAAAAAAACTTATATTTTATATAATTTTATAAAATTATTTTTTAATTAATGTGTCATTCTGTCAAGTTAGTACATTTGTATATATAGTATTGTTATGTCAATATACATTGTCATGTAGGTGTGCCGCGTCATTTCAAGTCATTTTTATCGTTAGTTGTCTAACTGTTTTTACCCAGAGAGGGACTATTTTGATCCAAAATAAAATATTAGTTATTAAAGTGCTTCGAAAAGAGTATATGGGTCAAACTGACTATTTTATCAAACGCGATAGTATTTTTTTAGCATTATGCCTTTTAAAAATATGGCGTGCTTGAACTAATTGAGTGGTTTCGATGACAAAATATAATATTGTTCTCTCTAAATGATCCGGTTTCAAGCTGCATTGTCTGATATTCATAATTTTATCTAAATTTAAAACCTAATCTAGATATTACCACAAAAAAATTAAAATTGTTGAATTATGACTTGGTCTCAAATTCTAAAGTTGTATGTGGGCTTGATTTTTTTGCCCATTTTAGAGTTCTCTAATAATTGGGCTTTTCTTGATGGCTTAAAATATTTCGTAATTCATTAAAAAACCAGGAAGACAAACTAATATATTTAGAAATGAAATGCAAATAAACTCGTTCAGTTTTTTTTATGAACTCACCTTTTGAGACACTGCAATATTTTTATTTATGAATAAATTATAAACCCAAGTGGGGCATACAAATATTAATTAATTCATCACTTCATTTAGTTTTATAAGTTTAAACTTCGAGAGGTGATCTTGTATTTTCCCTCTTCGAACAACTTATGGTCATACAAAACGAAACTATTTTAAGCGTGTATTTGTATCGCGTTCGTGTCAGTTTAATGTAAAAAAAACATCAAATCACGTGACTTTGAATAACTCGAAATAATTTGTAAGTGATTCTACAGGTAACGAAGAGGAAGCTGCTGAAGCTTATGACATTGCAGCAATTTAATTCAGAGGACTCAATGCCGTGACCAAATTCGAGATGAGTTGGAATATCGAAATCATATTGTTCGATTTTTATGGAATGTAAGTAAACTTCAAAAGGAAAGCTAGCCCTTTTCTACATTTAAAATGAGTAATCTCAGCTCAAAGCTTACAATCCAAAAACTACCCCAATAGACCCAGTTGAAATATATAATACTATAATTTGAATCATTTGAAATATATTTTAATTTTTTAAAAACATAAATTAATTTAACTGATCGAACCAACTGTTATTAAATAAGTTAAGATTATTATATTAAATGATCGATCAAATTATTTAAAAATTGTCTGAATCAACCTAATTTACCATTTGATCACCTCTATTTATATGTAATTTAACAGAAATGCCTCGGCTATAAATATTCACAACTTTAAGTGTCGATTTTGTGTAAAAAAAAAAAGGTAAAATTTAATATACTTTTTTTATAAACATATAAACACGTCGTGCACATATGTAAATCAAACTAACATGGACTAACTTTTAAACATCAAAAAAATCTCATTAACCAAGTTTGCACTAAAAAACAATATGAACGACTTAATCAACAAGTTCCAAGTGGTTTTCCACAGAGACAATCGTTATGAGTAAATGAGGATGCATCAAGATGATCAAACGGTGCTCCGGCCGGAATTCGCCCACATAGGTGGTTGTAACTCAAATCTAGGTGTCCGATGTAAGATGCCGCCGCCAATGTTCTCGGTATCGGGCCAGAAAGTTTGTTATAGGCTAAATCGATCGCCGTAAAATAAGATCTCGACCCGAAAACGTCAGGAATTTCTCCTTCTAATGCGTTTCGACTCAAATTCAAGTTCCCGATCGAGGAAGTCAATAGAGTCGATGGTATCGTACCCGATACTTTATTGCAATCCAAATTCAATGTCGTGAGAACCGCCATTTTCCCGAGAGAAGGAGGAATCACCCCCGATAAATTGTTCATTGAGAGGTCCAAATCAGCGAGACGATAGATACGAGATATTGACCCGGGGATCCGTCCACTTGTTTGGTTACCGCTCAATAAAGCCCGGCTCAACATTTGGAGTCGCCCGAATTTCCTCGGGATCGGACCCGATATTTTGTTGTTTCTTAAATCGAGATGCATCAAGCTCGATAAACCTGTCAATGAAGCGGGGATTCGTCCCGATATTTTGTTATCCGCGATATTTAAAACCGTGAGACGTTTCAGTTTCCCGATATCAGCCGGAATTTCTCCCGAGATTTTATTACCAATCAAATCGAGAATCCGAAGAAACGACAGCGTAGTGATACATTTAGGGATCTCGCCGGTGATTCCTTTCCAGTCGGCTATAGTGATACTGGAAAGGCGAGTTAACCTGCAAATTTCGGGAGAGATAAAGCCGGTCATGAAACCGGTCCGGTGAGCTCGCTCGAAGATGGGGTCTTCGGACTCACCACGGAGGTTAATGTCGGCGACTTGGTGTGACTCGGCGTCGCAGCTGACGCCGTACCAGTTGTGGCAACAGTCGGTTCCCGTCCATGAATCGAAGATTCCCATGTGAGGTTCGTGGAGAGCTGCCTTGAATGCTAACAGCGCTGCCCTGTCCGACGGTGGGCAGCCGTTAACGGTGGAGAAAACGGCAAGTAATACTGCCAAGAAAATGCTGCAGAATCTCTGCATTGTTTCTTTTGTTTAGTCTGAAACGGGGGATGTTTTGTTAAAAATATACAACTTTGGAGAGTGAAGCACGGAAGTAAGAACCAATGTGTTTATTTATAAGCTGGAAGCGTTAGATTTTTCGGACAGTTTTACCCCTAACATCCATTGTTGCAGTTTTATGCAGTCATATAATTATTTCATACGCCGGAGATGGAAAAAAATTATAAATACATTAGTTTTAAGATTTAAAAATTCAGTTTAGAGAGTAAAATTTAGGGGTTAAAATTTTGAGTTTATGAGGTTAGAATTTAAGATTTACTCATATGTTAACATAAATCTCTCATCATATTATTTTAAACCCTAAATATAAACCTTAAACCATAATTTTTAATTACTATCTTTAAATTTTAAACCCTAAAATTAACATAATCAAAATAACTTAAAAATTTCACAATCCATACATTGAATATAAATTCTAAAACTAAATCATAGAAATATTTGGTGAAAGAAACTAAACCAAACCAACGTAATCTAATTACGTCTCCATCAGCAAAGATATCGAATTATCAGTATGGATGGGAAGTGGAGTTTATCAAACTTGAATTTATTTTTCGCGTCAAATTTATAAAAATATTTATTAATTAATCTTTGTTATTTCATTAGTTGAGAAGTTTTTTAATTTCACAAATAATTTTAATCTATTATAACTCGTATTATTTATTTAAATATTAATAAAATGTATAGTAGTAAATCAAAATTGTTTGTTGATATAAATGAAGTAATTGATTTTAATCTACGTATTCTAAGGAAATCACATGCATGCGGGTAAAAAGGTTGCACATGAGATCAATAATTGAACATCAAACAATAAACAGCTCATCAACATGGGGGAATGGATAAGCTTTGGCCTCCCAATTTCCTCTCTTCTTTTTTTCTTTCTACGTAAACTTAGTGTGAGCTCGGCTTGATTTTAAATTTTAATTTTATTTATTAAGCAAAGAGAATATTATATTTTCAAAATAAAATAACATAAATATCTTTAATAGTTAATTAATTAATGAAATTAAATTTGAAAGCCTAATTTAAATATGATGTATTTTAAAACGAAAATATAAAATTTCTGGACAGAATGAACCGGTGACTGGACTGGGGACACGAATCTCTGTCTTGTACACAGGAATCACTGGTTCGGTCCCTTTGGAAATTACTCTATTTATTTTATTTAATACTACAATTTACGAAGTGAATGCGGTCCACTCGATCAAAAAACTAGGGTCTCGTTCCATTGATCTGGGCCGTTGATTCCCACCGAAAAAGACACAGGGGGGCTAGTTAAACTGAGATCATGGATGGAAGACAACGACGATGTGGACGACAAGCCATGAGGCAGTCATGTGGATATGGAACGAGAAATGTAGATTTCAGTGTCCCTTATAATTCAACCAAATTAATCACCTTCATCAAATGATGGGAAGTTATTCGGCCCGATTCGAATTTTTTTCATTATCTTTTCATTTGAATTCATATATTTTTTGAATAATTTTTTAATTAACTTTTTAAATTGTTATATCTACAAAATATTTTTATATTGTCAAAAATTTAAAAATATATATATAAATAGATACTACATTTTAATAATTTTTAAACTATTAAAAAAAACTAAATGTCAAGCATGTTTAATATATATATATATAGAATTTATTGCATAAAAATCAATTTAACTGATACCGTTAGATACTTGATAGTTGTCTTATGAAAAATTTAATAAAAAAAAAAGCTATTAATAAACAGATACTTTCCGACAAGGCAGTGGAAAAGTCATATGTTAGGAGAACCTTATCTGTAACTGTAAGATCCTCCCTTCCTTCTTGGGAAGAGCAAATCTCTGGACATATCTTAATTAAAAAATAAATTATGCCTGTTTTCCGCTCTTTAAATTTGGCAGAAAATCCGACCTAGAAATTAATATTTTTATAGATAAAAAAGCTTCTAATTTAAAGATTAGTTACTTCCTTAAAAACTTCATAATATGGAATGGCTCGAATCCATTGCCTTAAGAGCAATCACAAGAAGGTAGTGTAGATATTTTTTAACATTTAATTTAAAATTTTCACCATTTATAAATTACATGATATAGAATATTATTTTTGATAAATTCTAATTCTAATCATAATCCTACCTAGAGGGGAAAAGAATGAGAGATTCTAGAGGAAGGAAAGGGGGTGCTCCTGGTGGGTCTAGAACCCATGACTTAAGAAAAATGAGGGAACAAAGATGAACAGCTTGACCAACCGGTCAATATATTACATTAATGATAATATTAATCGAATTATACTTAATCGACTAGATTTAGGGAAATGATACTACTATAGGGAAAGGATACTACTATAGGCCTCGTTAAAAACTTTTTTTGTAATGTCCTCGACCCGGATATCATAAATTGGGCCTCAAGCCCAAACCCAAAACCATAAAATTTTGTGACTAGATTTAGCCCAACACGTTCAATTTATAAAATCCATTAAGTTTGAATGTTTCAGAGTTGATAAACCAATTTAAAACGTTACACGGGAGTTCCATTTAAAATATATAATTAAAAGCATTCAACACACAAGTCAAAATCCAAAATAAGAGTTACAATACAGCATAGGGTCCTACGAATATTAGCCCAATAATCTAAGTACTGTACCCAGACACAAGTTGATGCCGAAAGTCCTATTCTGATGGTTCTCCAACGATGCACGCCAACCTACTAACTTGCGAACGGAAACAACAATTCCGAACGTTTAGCTAACGAAGCTCAATGGATATACCTTCACTCAACCATGCTTCATGCAAATCATAAATATGAGCAAGTAGCTAAAAGGATGATATCATGTCATAATCAGGGATTTAAATCTCGGTCGCAGGTGCGTTTTCGATCGCGTCGCGGTTATCGCATTTTCGGACATAACGGAGGCTATAGCAGTCACTGCGGGTGTCGCGGTCGTGATTTTTTTTTAAATTTTGCACAATTTATTGTAAAACATTATAATTATAAAAAGTCATTTTAATGATTTTAGAGTGTTTTCTAAACGAAAATGGACATATATAAATTAAAATGGATTAAAAAATATATATATATAATTGTGAGATAGGAGATTAGATTCCTTATAATTTTATCAAAGAGTTATTTTCTACCGAAAAACTCGAGAATAAAATATATATATATATATTTGTTCTACCAATCAATACCTAAATTAAAAAAAATATCAAGGTAAATATCAACAATGGGAAGATTTAATTATAATTATAAAAAGTTACTTTTAACAATTTTTAGAGTGTTTTCCAATACTTATAAAAGGATTTAATTGAAGGGAAATAAGACTTAGAGGCTCAATTGAAAATTTCATTAAGGATTTGAGGACTTAATTGGAAATATAATAAAACAAATCATCTTAATTAAAGTAAAAAATCTACATTAAATGACTAAATTGTAAGCGTGCTAAAACTTTTAAGCCTCTCCGAAAATTCACTAAAACTTGAACCCTCATTTCCGCTATTTACCCTTTTAATGTTTTAAGTTCATCTTCCTCATTTCTCTCCCCTATTCTCTGCAATATTCTCATCCACCTTTTTTTTATCTCCGGCCACCACCCATTTATCTTCCGTGAAATGCACCACACCCACCATTCAACTCCTCGTCCCATCCCGAGCAAACCTCGATCAACCGTTTCCCCTCCCTGCTGGTCGTTAACAAGATTCTAGCCAAAAAGCTTTAACGAACCATCCGTTAAATGGTCTGAAAGCGGGAATAGAGGTCTGTTATCGCCGTAATCGGCCGCTACCCATTAAATCGTGGTCGCAATCCACCGTTTTTGGTGTGAACTCGATTCATAGGGCGATTTTTAGTAAAATCGGTTTTGACCGGCGGCACTACCGCTATATAGTGGCAGTAATCGCGGTTGTGGACTACTTTTTAAAACCCTGGTCATAATATAACAACATTGACGCTACCTTTAGCCGCCTAAACAAATAACAAAACAATAGAAGATATTAACCACACACAAAACACATAATACACCATACCAACAAACCTGGAGTGAGGCCCGGTGCCACACAACTTCAGGAACGTACACTCTTGGGTGAGGCTCATCGAGCCTCATAGAGCATATTCGAATGAGACCCATAGCCACATAGCTTTGATTACGTACATTCGAAAATCAATAACCATGGTGTTGCAACACAATCTTTCTTTTATTGGGTATTCAAATCTCGACAATTAAGGTACTCAACCACAACGAATGCCCTTACATGGCACTCAATATTGTTCGATCCACCGAGGATTCTTATTGTTTCAACACAACAAGTCATACTAGGTTTTAACATGTTATTACTCATTATGTACGGATATAGGGATTAAATCTTAGTTTCTTGGTTTTACCCATTATTTTACCACTTTAAAAGCCCATTGAGCCTTAGTCCTCAGATTATGGGTCCCTCGAACTCAAAACGTATTTTTCGGGCAGGTTGCCTAGTGGGTATCGATACATATATACGTGTACCGATACACACTTCAAGGTACCGATACCCATCCAAGAGTACCGATAGCCAACTTTACACACGTAAAGATTTAACCAATTGTAACACCCTCAACCCGAATACCACATTTGGGCCTCAAGCTCAACCCATTACCATGAAACTTTGACCTAGTTTAGCCCAATCCACAATCCATTATGAAAATCCATTTAAATAAAACCCAATAAAACATAATAATTATTGAAAACATATACAATGGAGCTTCTTTAAAATTACATTATAAACCTTTTGACTCAATCATTTGAAAATTCAAATACGATTTACAAAATACAATAGGTTCCTACGAATACATAGCCAAAGACCTAAATAATATACTCTGATGAGACGAGGCACTGGAATCCTTCCTTAATGGTGCTCCTCCAAGAACAAGCCAAACCTACTGACCTGCAAACGGAAACAACGATTCTGAACGCTAAGCTAACAAAGCTCAGTGGAAACACCGCCACTCAACTATGCTTTATGTAAATCATAAATAAAGCAATGCAACATGAATGACATCATGGCAAGATAACGTTAGCGCTACCATAACCGCCGATACACATGGCATTATGAATGTATGATCACGTACGCAGCTCATACAAGTACCTCCTACGACTACCTAGCATCACACAGATAACACCAACAACATTAAGTGAGGTCCGCTTCCACAAAGCATCAGAATCCTACACTTAAGTGAGGCATGTGTCCACAAAGCATCGAGATCCTACACTCTAAGCAAGGCCCGCTTCCACATAGCATCGGGATCCTATACTCAATGAGATAAGACCCGCGTCCACATAGCATCCGGATCCTACATCCATGCTCGGGATCTCTCATCAAGCATCTTCGAATGAGGCCCGCGTCCACATAGCATCGAGATCCAACATTCGGGAATCTTTAAGGTGTTGCAACATACTTAGGGTATCCAAATCCCAATAAGGGATGACTCGACTATCTAGGTGTCCCATCAGCACACAGCAAGGACCCTAGTAACCACACAGCTCTAAACCCTGACACAAGGGTCTTACCGCACACAGCTCTAACACCCTTACCATAGCCCTATAGTTTTTTTTATTAATTACATTATCCCGTTGAATTATCTATTCATTAGCATACTTATAAAGGTACACATTAGCCGTTCTCATTACTTTATGTTATTATCCGATAAAACTCAACCTTATAGTCGCCCCTCCAGCACACAGCAAGGGCCTAGACTATCACACAGCATCCACGATCCACCTAGGATCCCTATAGGTTACCAACTCACACAATTTACCCAACATTTACTAAGTTATTAGCCCATTTTTCTCATACGGGGTTAAAATTCTCATTTCTCAGTTTTAATATCCATTATACACCTTAACGGGCCCCCAAGGCCCTTTTGTCTCAAATTATAACGCCTCTAAATGCAACTTCGAAATTATTGGGCAGATTACCCAGCGAGTATCGATACTCTAAGGTGAGTATCAATACTCCCCTCTAGGTATCAGTACTCTCACATGAGTACCGATACTCCAATTGGGTTTAAAAAAATTAAACCATAAGCCGTACCGATACGCTACGTACCGTACCAGTACTTATCATCGGTACTAGGATCACCCCATACCGATCCACCCTGTACCGGTACTCTCACATACGCGTACCGATACACTAAGCCTATCCCAAACAAGCAACAACATGTACCGATACTCCCCAATGAGTATCGATACCCCTATTAGATTCGAAGAGATTAAACCCAAGGCTGTACCTATATGCTACGTGCTATACCGGTACCCATACGATACTTGGATCACCCTGTACCGATTTGTGCCTGTGCCGGTACTCCCCCATACGGTACCGGTACTCAAAGCCTTTCCAAGTAATGTAACAGTACGCACCTATACGCTTTCTTGCGTACCGGTACACGAAGACGTCAATAAAATTTTTACCTTGTAAGGGGTATTAATACACGGAGAGGCGTACCGATACTCTCCTCACAATTCATCCTCCATTTACACTAAGGCGTACTGATACCCTAGCCCTAGTATCGGTACGCGAGCCCAATTTCTGAACTCTGGGTGCGGGTTTCACCTAAAAACCCTATTTAACCCCATGGTTAAACCCCAAATCGATCTTATAAGTTATTTTAAAGGTAATAAGTGGGTTTATACCAATTCTAAGACATATCAATAACTATCTCATGATTTACCATTGTTGCGTGTTTAGAGTGCTTCGCAATTGGTGCAAGTGTACACGTCGCAAGTTATAGTATCGATTAGATATCGCCTCCACAAGGATTGGTGCTACTTCAGGAATCTAACTTCTTGCACTGTAAAAGTAAAAACACAATTGATAATATGGATTGATTTTGACGAGTAAATTAAAAAAACAAGTAAATTAAGAAGAGATGTAATCAAATAAGAGAGATTAGGCCGGGTTATCGTGAGCCGTAGGGTGATGATCGAATGGACTGTCGTGGTAATTGAGTGGCCGTTGAATTGTCAAAGAAATTCTCCCGCAATTGCATGATCAGATTTCTTAGGCAATGCTCTCGTGATTGCCTAGTTGATTAAGAATGGGGCAATTGCCTGATCGAATTGCCTAGGCAATGCTCCCGCGGTTGCCTGGGAAATTAAGAATAGGGCAATTACCTGGGCAATTGTGCGACAACTTTCTAAGTTCAGCGGAGCGTTCTTCAATGATTCCTCGTTATCCCTAACGCGAAATACTGTTAATTGTGCATTCCTTGATAATACATCCCTGTTTGAACCAAGGGTGAACAACAACCAATCTTGCACCCCTCTTAGCCGTTGAAATTCGTAACTTATCCCTAAGCCGAATTAGTCTTCACCAACTTTCATTTGTATGAAAACCATGTTCATTCGTTTCTTGAATCTAACTCTCCCGATATTAGATAAATTGATGATTGAAATCACGAGATCCTCTCCCAATTCACTTGCAACCAATATTAAGAACCAAGAATGAACAAACTTTGAAATTAAATTGCAACTAAAAAACTTAAGCAAAATCCAAACGTCTCACAACCACAAAAACACAATAACCCAAGCCAATTAAATTTAGTTCATGGCTTGGTGCAAAATAAACACAAGAAAAATAAAAAAAATCTCGACAGCCTCTCTCCTCATTCTGCTTGTGACGGCTTGCCTCCTTTAAATAGGGGATGGCTAGGTTAAATTATATTTGGAAAGTATGAGTTTAAATTGGCATTGAATGTAAAAGAGATACATCTCTTTTATTTATTTACTTTCCAAATATTTCTTCTAAACTTTTGGGAATTAATCTCCTTTGGATATCTTCATTGAATTTCAAATCTTCTAGAATTTAATCCCTCAAAATTAGCTGCCACATCTTCTTGTCCTTAATTGTCGCGACAATTGCTTCAGCAATTTCCTACCCACTTGGGCAATTTGATCCTGCACACACTAGCAGCACATTTTTCTATTAAAATTAACCAATTTATGTAATCAAGCATAGCGATGAAGGAAACAATTAAATTATGCATGAATGACTAAATATGCAACTAAAATGAGCCTAAGTCTAGCAATAATTAAGAGTAAATAGGGTAAAAATATAGTAAGTGTGCGCAAAACTAACAATTACCTGCCAATACTTCAATCATCAAAGACATGCTTTAAACTTGACTTCAAACCTCAGAACCGTGGCACAAAGTATGATCACCTTTAAATTTTCCAGATAGCACAAAAATTACCCAGAACCAAACTACAATGCTCGTGACAATGTGTGTGTAGTTGTGTACAAGTTGATTTTCAAGATTCTATATGAACAATAGGCTTTTATCAATTTAATTACCGGGGCATTTAATTTTAAGTTTACTAGAGCCAATTTCGGGCACCTCTAGCAAAACAAACAATTTTCTTATTTCAATTTTAATCAACTAGAGCCCATTTCGAGCACCTCTAGTGATTCTTAACTAGAGCCAGTTTTGGGTACCTCTAGCAAGAAATTTTTTTAATTTTTTTTAAGCAACCTAAGTCCACTAAGATTCTATCAATCAACAAGCCACAATCGTGTCAATAATATTCAGCATCATAGTAAAATTCTAAGTTCTTTCTATGCAATCCTAAAATTAAAGGTTCTTTCAATTAAGTACAGTGGCAGAAATTCATCATTGGATATTAAACAAGTCTTAAGCAATTAAATCCAATCAAAGGTATGGCAAGTAATATATGCAACTTATATGCGAGTACTACATATGAATGCAACTAAACATGAAACAAATTAGAAACAACTACACCCCAAACTCGAGAGAAGCATTGTCCTCAATGCATGCAATTAAAGAAAAGTAAAAATAAATTAAAATGCAAATGAGTTAGTCAGAAAGGTCGTCACCTTGGATGATGAGTTTCTTTCGGGCCATATGCTTGAGTTGCTTTGTTGTTCTAGGTGGTTGTGCACATCTGGCTGGTGGTGCATTTTGGGCTTTTACTTCCAAAACCTCATCACTTTGTTCATCCTCTTGGTCAGACTCTTCAATGATAGAAGCTTTGCGCTTCGACTTTGATGGCTAGACCGGTGGCGATTTTATCGGTTCAGGTATGTTCTTGTCTGAATCTTTGTCTTACACAACAGTTTCCGTGGCATCATCAATTGCCGGGGCAACTAGGTTGGCAGAAAACAACGAAAAAGGCACGGTGTTGTCGGGATAGTTCTTAAGGATCACTGGTGTGATAGCTATATTATGATCTCTCATGTACAACATGAATTGTAATTGATGAGCCTCTATTCACTCTATTCGGTCGGATAGTGGGCGGAGCATCTCCAATATTTGATCCATGCTTGCCGATGCGGATGCATTTGCTCGGGCATCTAGAATTGCTGAGACATGTTCTGCCGGTATTTCCGAGGCGTTTTTAGCTGGAATTGCCGAGGCAATTTTGGTTGCCCGGGCAATTTTTGCTATTGAGGTTGTCTTTGACTCTTCATGTTCTTTCGTTGTTCCCTCACCCATAAACTTCAAGTATTGATCTCGATTCTGCCCGGTTTTGGAGGGCAACTTCCCGTCCATCGGATCGTTTGACACCTTCTCTTTCTCGCATAATTAAGAGATTAAGCACGGAAAGAAGAAATAACCTACATCTTTTTTACTACAAGCAAATATCTCATCACATATAATTTGTCCAACATTAATAATGCGCTTGTTCAAAATAGAATGAATCAATAAAAGGCGAGAATAAGAAACTGTGATGTTATGTGTGGTGGGCATTAAGCAAGATTTAACAAACTTATTCTACAGTTTAGCCTCGAGTTTTAACATAAGGCGGCTTACCGTCTCTTTTAAGGCTCATTTGTTCCATTCGGCTCCTTCAATGGTGAGGTCTTGGAACACCTTTTTGACTTCTTCGGCCGTGATGTTATCCACAAAAGCTTTATGTTCATCTTTCTCTATGTATAACCCGTAGAAGCTGTTGATGGTGTCGGCATCAATAGGGATAGCCCTGCCACGAACATAGACATATGGATTGTTTGGGTTAGGAGAATGAGCATAAAATTCTCTTACCCATAAGACATTGTCGCCCTTTGGTTGATGGCAAAGGATTTGCCACTTGTGATGCTCGATAACTTTGAAGATGAACTCCTCGAGGCCGAGATTCTTTTGGGAAACGTTATAAGCGAATCTTTGCTCCTTCCATACGTTGCGATTTGCAAACTTTGCTCGATATTTCTCCTCAATTTTTGTTGTTGCAAGCGGCGGAATGGTGGTTCCATGGAAGAACTTGAGTGATCCATAGTTTTGAGATTTTTGGCCATGGTGTTTGTGGTTGTGGTTGGAAGAAAACAAAGTAAACAAAAGAAAACGAGAGAGTTCAAAGAGTAGAAGGGAGAGTTGATGGAGTTGAAGATTTGAATGTGAAGTTGGATATGGGAATGGTGAGTTTCGGCTAATGGTATGAAAGAAAATAAAGTATGAAGAATGATGAAATTAAAAGATGAAGAGGGGATTGGTTGGGGTGTGCGGCAAAAGGGTATTGGGTGGTTATAGAGGGATAGACGGCTAGGGTAATAGAATGGGTGAAAATTAGGGTAAAAATTATTACTCACATAAGCCTTTTTAATCCTTTAAAATCAGCCCATTATTCCCTCTTTAAATGCAAACTTCCCTTTTTTAATCCAACTCCTCATTGTCTTAAACTCTTTTCCTAAAATTCAAACATAAATAAAAAGACAAGCATTAATTAAAAAGATAAATATGGAAAATTAAAACATCTTAAAATAAATATGGAAAAATAAGATTTAAAATTTAAAAGACGAAATAAAAAAATAAAACCAAAAATAAAAAAGTCCAAAATTAAAAACAAAACTCAAAAGTAAAAAAACACTAAAGGATAGCATGATTATGCACCTCCTAGAGTAACCACTTCCTTGTCTCGCTCAACATGGGTGCCGACATAGTGCTTCAATCTTTGTCCGTTAACTTTGAATTCATGTCCGTCAATGGTGGACTTGATTATCACAGCACCATGGAGAATGGTTTTACTACTTCGAATGGCCCAGACCATCTTGATTTCAATTTTCTCGGAAAGAGTTTTAACCGAGAATTGAATAGAAGAACTAATTGCCCCAGCAAAAATTTCTGCGGCAATAGCTTCATGTCATGCCAACGTTTCGTTTTCTCCTTGTAAATCCTTGCATTGTCATAGCTATGGCATGAATTTATTCGATCTCATTGAGGTCCAGTAATCATTTTTGCCCTGCACTCTCCCAATCCATGTTAACAGTTTTAATTGCCCAATAAGCTCTATGCTCGATCTCTACCGGCAAGTGGCAAGTCTTTCCATAAACAAGTCTGTAAGGTGACATACCTAAAGGTGTCTAGAATGTTGTTTGATATGCCCATAGTGGTTCATCAATTCTTGTGGATCAATCCTTTCGAGAAGGATTAACAACTTTTTCAAGTATAACCTTCAATTACCGATTGGAAATTTCAGCTTGCCCGTTTGTATGTGGATGATATGCCGATGCAATTTTGTGTGTTACTCTAAATTTCTCCAACATCTTGGCAATTAACCTATTGTCGAAGTGTGTTCCCCATCGTTGATAATTGCCTTTGGTGTCCCGAATCGTGTGAATATGTATTTCTTCAAGAATTTCTGCACAGTCTTTGAATCGTTTCTAGGCACTGTAGCCACTTCAAGCCATTTAGAAACATAGTCAACGACAAGTAAGTATAGAGATTTCCGAAGGAAGATAGGAACGGTCATATGAAATCAATACCCCAGACGTCAAATAGCTTGACTTCAAGGATATTCTATAGTGGCATCTCATGTCGTCTAGAAATATTGCTCGTTCTTTGACATCGATCACACTGCTTGTAAAATTCTTGAACATCTCTGTAAAGTGTAGGCCAATAAAAGCCAGATTGTAGGACTTTGGCTGCAGTGAGTGTTCCTGCAAAATGGCCTTCATAGGGTGAAGAGTGATATTACCAAAGCACATTATCTTGTTCCTCCTCAGGAACACATCGTCTTATCACTTGATCTGCACATTGTTTAAACAAAAGAGGCTCACCCCAATAATGATGCTTAGCATTATGTCGGAACCGTTTCTTTCCTTGGTGAGTAAGATCATAAGGCAAAATACACTAACCAAAAAATTAACTAAATCAGCATACCAAGGAGTTGCCGAGGAAACTAGTAATTGCTCATCCGGGAATGTGTCATGGATTTCCAATGAGTCTGAATCTTCATTGTCTTTTTCCAACCTTGATAAGTGATCGGCAACCTGGTTCTCTATTCATTTCCTGTCCTTAATTTCGATGTCAAATTCTTGTAAAAGTAAAATCCAACGAATTAAGCGAGGTTTGGGATCTTTTTTAGCAAATAAGTACTTAATTGCCAAATGATCAGTATGAACAATTACCTTAGTACCAATCAAGTAGGAACATAACTTATCGAATGCAAAGACTACCACTAGTAATTCTTTCTCCGTGGTGGTGTAATTTGATTGTGCGTCATTTACAGTTTACTAGCGTAGTAAATTACATGAAAAATCTTACCTTTGCGCTGCTCTAAAACAGTCCCTACCGCATAATCACTTGCGTCGCACATAAGTTCGAAAGGTAAGGTCCAATCGGGTGGTACCACAATAGGTGCCGAAGGAAGTTGCTTTTTCAGGGCTTCAAATGCCGTGGCACAAGATTTATCAAAGTTGAAAGCCTTATCTTGTTCAAGCAAATTACACAAGGGTTTAGAAATTTTAGAAAAAATATGAATAAACCTTTTGTAAAAACCTGTATGTCCGAGGAAACTTCAGATTCCTTTGACTGAAGTTGGTGGTGGAAATCTTTCGATCACGTCCACTTTAGCTCTATCCACTTCGATTCCTTTGGACGAGATTTTATGGCCGAGCACAATACCTTCGTCCACCATAAAATGGCACTTCTCCCAATTTAGCACTAGATCGGATTCTTCACATCGTGACATTACCTTCTCTAAATTGCCGAGGCAATTGTCAAAACTATCCACAAATACCGAAAAATCATCCATGAATATTTCGAGGAAGTCTTCCACCATGTCGGAGAAAATTGCCATCATGCATCTTTGAAAGGTTGTCGGGGTATTGTATAAATCGAATGGCATCCTTCGAAATGCATAAGTACCATATAGACATGTAAAAGTGGTCTTCTCCTGATCATCCGGTGATATAGCAATTTGGTTATAACATGAGTAACCATCAAGAAAACAATAAAAATATTTCTCTGTAAGATGGTTAAGCATTTGGTCAATAAAAGGTAAAGGGAAGTGATATTTTCAAGTAGCTTTATTCAACTTTCGATAGTCCATACAAACCCTCCAACCGGTCACAGTCCTAGTTGGAATGAGTTCGTTGCTTTTGTTACTTACCACTGTTATACCTCTCTTTTTTGGTACACATTGTACCAGACATACCCATGTACTGTCGGAGATAGGATATATGATACCGGCATCAAGCCACTTGATGATTTCTTTCCTCACGACTTCCTTCATAGCAGGGTTAAGTCTTATTTGTGCCTTAATTGTCAGTTCATGATCATCCTCCAAAAGGATTTTGTGCATACATACCGCTAGGCTAATTCCCTTCAAGTCGGCAATTGTCCATCCGATTGCCTTATTGTGCAGCTTTAACATGTCGATCAATTTCCTTTCCTGTTCAGGCTACAACTTAGAAGAAATTATCATGGGCAAAGTGTTATCGTTTCCTAAATAAGCATATTTTAATTGCCCTGGCAATGGTTTCAATTCAAGTGTCGGTGGTTGCTCAATAGAAGGTTTTTAAAGTTTACCTTCCTTACCTGGTTGACTCATTATCCAATTTGCTTCATCAAGCTCCTCGTCGATTAGTTTCTCAGGGTTTTCTGGTTCAGTGCTGTAATTGCCGAGGCAATTATCTTCTACATCAAAATTGAATTCGGTAGTGGCATGAATGGCTTGGCATTATTTCGGTTCATCAACATGCTTAAGAGTCTGGAAGACATTGAGTTTAACTTTCTGGTCATTTACTCTCATTGTGAGCTCTCCTTTCTCTATATCGATCGAAGTTCTTCCCCTTGCTAAGAATGGTCTCCCAAGTATGATGGGTGCGGACTCATCTGCTTCACAATCCAAAATAATGAAATCAGCGAATAAAATAAATTTATCAACTATTACCAAAATATCTTCACTTTTTCCCTCTGGATGAACATAGGATTTGTCTGCAAGTTGAAGCATCACTGTTGTTGGCCTTGCATTCCCTACTCCCAATCTCTGGAAAATAGATTTCGGCATGAGGTTTACGCTTGCTCCAAGATTGCACAAAGCCTTTTCGACATAATGATTTTCGATAGCACATGGTATGGTGAAACTGCCGGGATCTTTAAGTTTAGGTGGCATGTGGTTGTGTAGCATTGCCATGCATCCTTCTGTCACTGCCACTGTTTCAAACTCTCCTAGCCATGTTCGCTTGGTTCGGCATTTGCACTATTGTTTCTACCAACGGCAAATTGATGTGAACTTGCTTCAAGATGTCTACGAATTTCTAGAATTGATATTCTTGTTGTTGTCGTTTCAATCTTTGTGGGAATGGAGGTGGAATTTAGATCTTTTTTCCTTCTTTTCTGGTTTCGGCTTTTTATCGTTAATTTCCAGGCATCAAGAATTGTCGGGGCAATTGGAGCTGTCTGGACATCGGGAATTTTCGGGGCAATTAGAATTACATTGCCACTGGGAATTGTCTGAGCAATTGCCGATTCATCAATTTTAGTGTTTTTTGCATAGGAGATCATTCTACTGGTTGAGTGTTCCCATTTGGATCTTCCTCAAGCTTTCGACCACTCCGAGTGATGATTACCTTATATTGCTCGTGGCCTACTCCTTTTGCGACCTCAGTATTGCTAGGTAGTCCGCCAAGGGGTCTTGTATTCAAGTTTTGTGCGAATTGCCCTACTTGTGTCTCCAATGATTTCAAGACTGCATCTTGATTTTGCAATCTCATCTCAGTCCTGTTAATAAAAGCGTAAGTCCTTTTCATGAAACTACTATTCTCAACCATATAAGATTCAGTTTCTAACATAAAAGCATTGGGAGAATTTTCTAAAGAACTAGATTGTGTCGATTGTTACTGCGATATCTGTTGTCGTGGCATGTTCTGCTGGAATCTCGATGCTTGTCCAGTCTGATTGTTCTTATTGAGGGGGTTGTTCAGATTGCTCCATGAGAAATTCGGATGCTTCCTCCAGGCTAGATTGCAGGTGTTGGACGTCACATTGTTGTTTTAGTTGTAGTTTCCAACATAAAAACTTGATTTTGGGTTCTGTAAACACTCAGAAGAATCATGGTTACCATTACATAAATCACAAATTGAATCTACTACCTTGATCTCCTGTGTATTGCTTGGTCGCTGCATATTCTTAACCAAATTGGTTAGCGCAGCCAATTGTGCAGAAATTGATCCCGATGAATCAAACTCATATATCGTGGCGTTTTGTCTGACTATTCCCCTTCAGGTAGTTGGGAATTGATAGTCGTTCTTGGCGAGACGGTTTAGAATCTCTATTGCCTCCCCATGTGACTTGTCAAGTAGTATGCTATTTGCCGAGGCATCTAGCAACATCCTTGTCGGTGTATTCACTGAGTTGTAGAACATCATCACTTGTTTCCATAATGGGAATCCGTGCATAGGACATTTGTGTAAAAGCTCTCTGTATCTCTCCCACGCTTCGTACATGGACTCATCGTCTGCCTGCCAAAAAGAAGTAATATCATTACGTAATTTATCAGTCATATTTGTAGAACTAAATCTAGCAATGAAATCACGACATAAATCAGTCCAAGATCCTATAGATCAGGATAGAATACTATTTAACCACGTTTTTTCCTTATCCCTCAGTGAATAGGGAAATAATTTCAGCCTTAGGACATCCTCATGGACTCCTTGTAGTTTGAATGAATTGCAAATCTCCAGTAATAATTTGAGATGTTTGGCATCTTCAGTGGCCGATGCTCGAAATTGTCCAATTGTGTTGATCATGTTGAACATCACAGGTTTCAATTCGAAGTGGGCAGCTTCTATTTCAGGTGTGATAACTCCTGGATTAAGACCGTTTAGATCCCCCTCTAAGTATTCTCGGATTGGTCTATTCCCGACATGCATTGGTTGTTCGATTTGAGCTCCTCATCCTATTGCCATATTATTTTGATTACCGTTTAGGACAATAGGATCTGTCATTACTGCTATTTGCTCAGGTCTTCTCCTATGAAGAACTCGTTCTATTTCGGGTTCAAACATGTATTCTGGTGAGTTGGTCTCGCCCCGGTCATACACAGATGCAAAACCAAAATTGTAAGTCCCTTGAAACCGAAAAGTAAATAAAACAAAACAAAAAGAAATAAAATGTGCAAGAATTTAAAAACAAAGTCGCTATTGCCAATCCCCAGCAACGGTGCCAAAAACTTGTTGTGTGTTTAGAGTGCTTCGCAATTGGTGCAAGTGTACACGTCGCAAGTTATAGTATAGATTAGATATCGTCTCCACAAGAACTGGTGCTACTTCAGGAATCTAACTTCTTGCACTGTAAAAGTAAAAACACAATTGATAATAGGGGTTAATTTTGACGAGTAAATTAAAAGAAACAAGTAAATTAAGAAGATATGCAATCAAATAAGAGAGAGTATGCCAGGTTATCGTGAGCCATGGGGTGATGATCGAATGGACCGTCGTGGTAATTGAGTGGCCGTCGGATTGCCAGGGCAATTCTCCCGCAATTGTCTGATCTGATTTCCTGGGCAATGCTCCCCCGATTGCCTAGTTGATTAAGAATGGGGCAATTGCCTGATCGGATTGCCTGGGCAATGCTCCCGCGGTTGCCTTAGTAATTAAGAATGGGGCGATTACCTGGGCAATTGTGCGACAACTTTCAAAGTTCGTCGGAGCGTTCCTCAATGATTCCTCGTTATCCCTAACGCAAAATATTGTTAATTGTGCATTCCTTAATAATACATCACTGCGTGAACCAAGGGTGAACAACAACCAATCTTGTGCTCCTCTTAGTCGTTGAATTTCGTAACTTATCCCTAAGCCGAATTAGTCTTCACCAACTTTCGTTTGTATGAAAACCATGCTCATTCGTTTCTTGAATCTAACTCTCATGATATTAGATAAATAGATGATTGAAATCACGAGATCCTCTCCCAATTCACTCGCAACTAATATTGAGAACCAAGAATAAACAAACTTTGAAATTGAATTGCAACTCAAAAACTTAAACAAAATCCAAATGTCTCACAACCACAAAAACACAATAACCCAAGCCAATTAAATTTAGTTCATGGCTTGGTGCAAAATAAACACAAGAAAAATAAAGAAAATCTCGACAGCCTCTCTCCTCCTTCTGCTTGTGACGGCTTGCCTCCTTTAAATAGGGGATGGCTAGGTCAAATTATATTTGGAAAATATGAGTTTAAATTGGCATTGAATGTAAAAGAGATACATCTCTTTTATTTATTTACTTTCCAAATATTTCTTCTAAACTTTTGGGAATTAATCTCCTTTGGATATCTTCATTGAATTTCAAATCTTCTAGAATTTAATCCCTCAAAATCGTCAGCCACATCTTCTTGTCCTTAATTGCCACGGTAATTGCTTCAGCAATTTCCTACTCACTTGGGCAATTTGATCCTGCAAACACAAAACACACACTAGCAGCACATTTTTCTATGAAAATTAACCAATTTATGTAATCAAGCATAGCGATGAAGGAAACAATGAAATTATGCATGAATGACTAAATATGCAACTAAAATAAGCCTAATTCTAGCAATAATTAAGAGTAAATAGGGCAAAATATAGTACTTTTTCACACTTAACAATCATTAACAACCACTCAAGGTATAACCAAGCTAAAAACATACATACATGCATCAAAGCCTATTTTTATGAGTTGCAAGAAATAATAGGAGTTAGTAGTGTACTAACCTCAAATTAGAGCTGAGAAAGAAGCCTTCAAAGACCATTCTCGTTCATCCACACTAACCCCACCAAAAGCTCAATCTCCACCATAACTAGCTATCCTTACCTTGATTGGTAGATCTCTCAAAGCTGAACAAGCTTCCCTTCTTGCCTCAATCGAGATTCTTACTCAAACTCTCAAATATTTGACATTTAATATGAAGAAGTTTGAGTGAAAGATAGGAATGGGAAAGAGAGGGAACATGAGGACCAATATGATCTCACTCCCTCTATTTTATGCAGAAATAAAGTCATGCGTCAACTCTCTTGCCTTCAATTATGCTTTTACCCATTTGCCCTTTTTATTTTCACCTTAACTCATCAAAAAGCCAACAACACAAGCCCAAAAGCTTTTCTTCAAGCCTAACAAGGCTCTCAAGGCCTAATATCTCGGCCCAAACGCGAAGCCCATGCCTCGGGTTAACCCGACCCTCAAGTTTTAAAACCTGGGTCGTTACAACTCTCCCCTCCTTAAAGAAAATTTCGTCCTCGAAATTTAGATGGATGCAAGAGAGATGTAACCAAAACAGACCTAACCACCTCACCATTCAAACAAGATCACCTCGATTATGGAGAGTCCCCCCAATCTACCTTAAACAGAACCATAGCAACAAACCACACGCTCTCAACACTTGTCTTGAGATTTTCCACGACTCTTTTTCAACAGCCAACGACACTTACGATGATCCGCTAAGCATGGTAACACCACCAACCTCGAGCCACGCTGTTCAAACATCAACTTAAAGAACTCAACTTCAAGGGATTCTATTCGTCATCCAAAACTAAACTTAGACTTTATCTATGTCTAAAACACTGCCTCACATTCACAAGACATTGTCAGAAAACGTATCACGCCTAACAACCATATCCTGGTCAAACCACTAAAGGATAAGCAAAACCCTAGCAATCGGTTATCAACATCAATTTACCTTAAACTAACAGCTCCTTTCTCCAGACTTGACCCACCAAGTCAGAACCTAGAACTTCACTTCAACCAAACTTGCTTTCAACGGAATCGAAAACTACTTACGATTCAACTACTTGGTCACGAAAAATAACCACCATCACTTAGGAGCTCACGCAAGCAACCCAAAACTAGCCATTCTATTTGCGAAGGTCTAAACAACTTTAAACCCTTGACTCGGTCCAAACAATCAGACGCGGAAAACTATCTGTCTGTACTCAAAGATCTCTAACTGGCCCGTCTAAAAATATTTCTTTGCACCACAACCATTCAGTTACCCTTAACACAGCTATTGACCCACGTTTCTGTTGTGCTACTTTGATAACTTCCACCCTGTTTGTCATAACCAATAATAACCTTGGTCGAGCTCGATCGGGAAACCCTCGAACTCCCTGAGATCTAGCTCAACAAATGTATAAGCTGAAAAACTATCATCGCGATTCGCCCTTAAAACCTCAACCATGTCCATCACAACCTTTATTTACCCTTTTCTACGGTACCTTACTCTGACAAACAACACGCGAAGCTCTCACCTTTTCTGGCCCCAACAAGGTCGCCAAACTCACACGAAACCGGCAACGGTCTTCCACTATTGCACTACAGCTCAACATATCCAAAACCACCCTACATGCTACTCTCACGCAGACACGATTCTCGGTAAACCACTTGGCAACGACACCCAATCGGTCGCTTGCACAAGTGTGCCTCCAACAAAGAGTTCGTTAAGTACCATACCTTAGAGGTGATGAACACTAACAACGAACTCAACCTTACCTTTATCGCTGTTCTAAACCGTAATCAACAAGTAAGATTACCCGTTCACCAAGGGTACCTCCATACCCTCAAAACACCCACAACTTCTAAGACCAGGGATTCTCAACCCTTGCGTCCACAATGCAAGCTAAGAACATCTTGCAACATACGTAACCTTCATCGAGCTAGCACTACGGAGCACAACATCTACTCTAGAGAGGTTATGATTCTTCTCATCTAACTCTAACAATTAGATTCAAGCAATCTAAAACTTCTCAACTTCCCATTCACATCATATGGCACCCATGCATTCTCAACGACCGTCTACGATAAAACCTTATCTAGCAAATAATACAATTCTATTTTCCATCTAAAGAAACAACAAATCTAATGTTTACCAAGACGTACCTCACAAGAACTGGTCTATTACGCAATCGAAGAGCTAAACGGTTAACACAATAGATAAAACAGCAAAAAATTTAATTACCTGACATATCATCGGTCACAATGCTATCAACTATAATCTGAGCAGCAGGCTGCCTAGAAACACCTTTCGCGCCAAACCTAGCAGTGGATCTCACGGGACCTCTACCTCGATGACCTGACGCTGCCCTAGCTCCGCCTTTAGCAAAACTCTGATCATGTCGGGAAGTAACCAACCTCTGAGATTGAACTGATGTATCCTTATCCACAATTGGGCAGTCCCTTGCTATATGCCCTGGTGCCCGACACCGATAGCAACCCTCTGAAGCAAAAAGCATACCCCAAAGTGATGTCAGCCACAATGCTCGCATGCCGATGGAAGTGATGCTCCAACAGAACCATCAATACTCCCTTCCGAAATAGGAATCAAAGAGCCTCTACGAACCCTCAATCTAGAACCCGAACTGACTCCCGATGAATGATCTGAAGCAACTCTCTTCGAACTCTTCTAAGCACAAAACCCCTTATGCAGATAGGGAGAGGAATTCACGATATCATGGATCTCCACATCATGACCTCTAGAATCTTTGAACCGATTAGATGCTGAACTTTAAAGTCACTCAAGTACCTTCGCACTATTGGCTAACTCGGAGAATGTCCCAAGCGAACTCGCTGTCACCTGCCACTGAAGGTCAACATTCAAGCCTTGTTTGAACCTCGTGCACCTCAACTCTTCCATGGCAACAAACACTGGGGCATAACGGCTCAACACAAAAACTCATGCTCATAAGTAAACACCATTCTATCTCCCTGAACCAAATACAAAAACTGGTCCCCATCTCATCCATGCGTACCTTACTAATGTATCTCTTATGGAACTCATCAATGATGATATCCCATGTTGAGAGCGCAAGATGTAGACCCGACTCTACGGTCTCTTACCATTCGTATGCATTACCTTTAAGAAAAAGATGATACAGTTAGGATTCCCTTAAGACTATTCTATGTCATCCTCAGACCCCTTTGAGAGTTTATTAACCATCAATCCGATTGATCAGGTTATCCTTTCTCGGCCCCCTTTCTATACTTAAATTCGTAACAATAATGCTCATCCCTCTAAAGAAACATGGCTCCCTTCACGACTCTCATTGGTCAATCTCGCGTCGTCGACCCAACTGGTCTGAACTGCATTCAGAAGATGGTAGTTGACTTTCTCATTACTCTGGGTTTGGTTCCCCCAAAATCTCGAAGCTTTCAACACTACTTTTGTCATCTCAAGCTGGCTCATGATTGGTCAACTACGGTGGCCAAGATCATATCAACTCATTTAGGAGACAACTTCGTTGTACCTGTCAACCACGTATTCTCAAGCTTTACTCAAGCATCGCCTTGCACAAAACCCACGATGTCTCTCTGACCACTACTATAAACAACCGCAACAAGCATACCTTGCTCGAGATCCCAAGGCATTTAGCCTACTAAGATTATACTTGAGACCTCAAAACCATCATGTACTTCTCTATATGAGACAAAAACGCACATCCGCCAGGCGTGCTACATCCTCATCACATGGTACCCACCATTAAGGTTCACTTACTACGGATGATGATGGCCTCCGATCGCCACTCTACCACTGATCAATCAAAAGCAAGCCCTCTTATCCATTCCATAAGGGTCGTCTACCAACACGCAGAATCTCACCACATGAGATTCTCACCATTAACTCAAGACTTCAAGGTAACTTATAGCACATAACCATGATTACTTCTCAAGCGATGGATGAGGGCACACGTTCAATATGTATCGATACTTGAACTCAAAATTCATTTTTTGGAGTTCGTAAACCTCTTTCTAAGCCCCCAAAACCCAAGGGTAAGACTCCAAAGCGAACCTACAAGTTATGTAAGATGGTTTAAGTGATTTTCTATCATTTTTACATTATTTTAACACCAATTTCAGATTAAGCCACTAAAGAAGTCTCAATTATTCAAGCAACCAAAACATCAACAAAGCCACAAGGCAATCAACACTCATGATTTTCAGGAACACAAAAGAGTTAGTAGTGTACTAACCTTGATGATAAGTTGCAAACGAAGCTCCAAGCCAATACCTCAAGTCCTCATCTTCGCTCGAGCCTTGGAAGCTTCTCCAACCTCTTTCACTATAAAGAGATGTTGCAAAATAAGTTACAACGCTGCTGGAAACTCAAAATATAAAAAAAGAATGATTCTACAACTAGAAATAGAGTCAAATCCCTATATTCTCGTTCTTCCCTTTTAGCCCTCACTAAGCACTCATTTCTAACCTCCACCAAAATTCACCATTTTTACCTTGATAGATAGATCATTGAATGTAGAGCAACTTAGCCCAAACCTTAGTTCCAAAATTTGGCTTCAATCTAACCAAGATTAAGACCCTTCCTTGTGAAATAGTAAAAGAAAAAGCTAAGGAAAACAATATGGGACATGGGTGATATCACCTTCATTCCTTTATGCAAAAAAATATAAATGCCAACAGCCTTTTCCTCTTGAAATGGGAGGTAAATTACCCTGTTGCCCCTTTACCTTATTCCTTACTCATCCACAAGACCCAACACTCAACCCACCAACTACAACAAGCCTACTAAGGCTCTCAAGGCCCAAACTTCTCGGCTTAAACATGAAGCCCATGCTTCAGGTTAAATTGACCCTTATATTCTAAAATCTGGGTCATTATATCCCTAAACATAAATTGAAGGGAAAGAGTACCTATGGTAATATTATAGAACCAACATACGAGACAAACTCAACAATAAAATTACAAATTTGACTAGAAACTATCACGTGAACACAACCTGGCCATAACATCGGCTACCCAGTTACCTTCGTGAAACACATGTTGAATATCGACTTGCCCATGGCTTTGCATTATAGCTCAAATAGAAGGTACAAGAGAAGAGTAGGGTCCTCTCTCATCATCGTTTTGCAAGTCTCAAACATCATCATTATCGAACTCAAGTATAACATTCCCTGTATTCATGCGCAAGGCACACTTTAAGCATTCGAAAACAGACTAGAATTTGACTTCAATTGTGGATCAACTCCCAATGTATTTTGAGAATCCATCAATCTACAAGCCATTCGAGTCCCTAATAACACCATCACAGGATGTCCTCCCATCAGACGGGTTCCGTATACCATCAACATTAATCTTTCAAACCCTACTATCTGGCAGAATTCACTGCACATTCGAAGGTCGCACTACATGAGTTTGTTGTTGTGTCTTCCCCAATGTTTCTAAAGCGCATTAAGACTCAACAACAAGACGACGGCTACGAGCAAGAACACTACCTCTATCAATTTTATTCGGCTCAAACACTTTTCGATTCCGATCTAACCACAAGTTTCAAAGAAGAGCACCGAATAAAATTTCCCATTTATCTTCTAAAACTGCAAAACAAGTAGGTGAAGCCATGTTTAAAAGAATCCATTCAACCAAGGGGTTGTGAAAAAAATTTAAATACTTGTCTTAAGGAACCAAGCTCATCCAAATCGTTGTCGCACACGGACAATGGTGAAGAATATGATCAACATCTTCGGTCCCTGCCCCACACACCATGTATTTAGTAGAATCTGTGATATGACAACGGGCCCACTCCACGTTAAACAAGATTTTCCCTTTACAAACTAGCCACATGAAGGCTTTGACATGTGGTGTACCTTTATACTTCTAAAGCACGCGCCATATAGCACCATCACTCCCAACTTGGTGTGAAGAGCGTAAGGAATAAGCAGATTTGACAGTGAAGGCTGAGCTTTCCTCTTATTGCCATCCAGGTTTGTCAAAAAGTGCCAAAGGATTCATAGGCTTAACCGCTGCTATATGCTCAATAATGTCAGGCGATAACAAATGTTGAAACTGTTCTCAAGCCTAGTTTCCATCTAAACCAACCATTGAGCTCACCGGAAGGAAGCTAGGTAAATGGTAAGCATCGTCGGTCATGATCATGGCTAAAGGTCCAACACCCTTCAACCAATTCTCTCTCCAAAAATTTACCCGATCTCTATTGCCAAGATTCCAAAGAATATTGCTCCTTACGTCAGAACAAATTACATCCACCCACACCATAAATGAGAGTACGTGTGTCGAACTAAGGAATCAGAAAGCACGTCAAAACACTTGTACTTAACTCGTAACATGCGAACCTACAGTTGATCTTGCTTAGCCACAAGGTTAAACTCTATTTTCATGAGAAATGCATCATTCTGTATACCGAGTTGTTTGAATCCGAGGCCCCCTTATACCATCCTGTAAGCTAATGTTAATAATAAGGTACATAAGTTGTAATTGAGGTGGTGGTAGGTCTAGCCAGGCTGTGTTATTGAGGTGAGTCCACCATCCGGGTCAATAACATTGATTCTGTTGACTCACTAAGGTGATTTAACAACACAACACTGCCCAAATTTTTAATAATACGGTCGGGCTGGTGGCCCAAATGCTTGGGGATCTAAGCCAGGCCGTGTGGAACATGTGTGGTGCAAGACATGCCTTCAAACAATGAGAGACAAACATTACCTTCTTTTCTCCCCCTTGCTTTCCTGAATCTTCAAACCTACTCCAAAATCTTGTTTGATCTTTAACATTTTTTAAAAAAAATATTAACCAATTATCAGATGATCTGATGAGATGAAACATTAAATTACTTGAATAAGATTATGAGTTTATTGGCTTGATAAGAAAAGTTTTGCGTTCGACTGTGATGAAATTAGTTTGAAACTGTTCGATTGCTTTAATATGAAGGAAGAAAAATCAAAGGCACTTCAAACGAGTAGAGACAACAACAAAGAATCTGCTCGTTCAAATTAAAGAAGCTGAGTGCTCAAAAGTTTAAGACTGATGGGGCTGGAAACATTGGCCTTTGCATTGCTTGGGACACTGATATATAGGTTTTTTTTCAGTTTTGATTTCATTTGTATAGTCCTTTCATTTTGGGTAAACTACATAAATGAGTCCCCCAATTATGACCCAATTCTTTGTTGAGTCCCTTGAAAATTAAAAGTTATAAACTAGTCCCTCAACTTAAAAAAAGTAACAGATTGGTCCGATGCCGTTAAAAATTTAACGGTTGATGACATGGCAGTTAGCAAAAAACGGCATAATAACATATTTAGTCATCAACTTTTACACTTGTTTTAACTTGGTCCTCATTCTAAAAAATTAACCCTTAACATTTCAAAATTCTATCAATTTAGTCCCCTTTCTTCTTCCCACTCAAAGCTCCGTTACCCCCACCATAACAAGCAGCTTGAGAAACACCAAACCCCACAAGAAAATAACAACTTATATAAAAAAATTCTCTTTCCTCTCCAATGTTTTAACTATTTATGAATCAAATGTCATAGGTAGGGGATTTAAAAAAATATTCTTTGAATAAATGCTTCTTTTAAAGAATAAAAGTTTGTCTCTGTCTTTTTTTTCCTTTCCCTTGTGTTGTAAAATCTGAAGATGCCTATAAAGACTTTTCAAATGTTTGTTTCCTTGCATTCTTTGAGCTTGTGTGGGTATTATTTTGCTTGCAGTCTGCAACAACTACAACAGAAGTCGACTTGCCTCCTACGCATCCAATTCGGTTGGGTTTGGCCTCGAACTTCTCTGTCTTTTATTACGAAATTATGAACTCTCCTGAAAGGCATGCATGCATGTTGTTTCCTATGTTTTCGGACAATATTGAAAACTTTTAATTAACATCGATGTCGAAATATTTTTACTCTGCCATTTGAAAGGGAAGTTCTTTATATAAGTTGTTATTTTTGGTTGGGGTTTAGGTTCCCCAAGGGGACAATTATGGTTGGGGGTAATAAAGCTTTGAGTGAGAAAAGAAAAAGGACTAAATTGATAGAATTTTAAAATGTCAAGGGTTATTTTTTTAGAATTAGGACTAAGTTAAAACAAAGTATAAAAGTTAAGGACTAAATCTGTTATTATTCCAATTTTTGTTAACTGTCACATTATCAATTGTTAATTTTTTAACGGTAACAGACCAATTTGTTACTTTTTTTTAAATCGATGGACCAATTTATTATTTCTGATAGTCAAGGGATTCAAAAAAGAATTAGGTTATAGTCAAGGGACCATTTATGTAGTTTACCCTTTTATTTTTAGATTCATTGTACAGATAAGTATAGTGTATATGTAGCGGTTATCCGTTATTGGGATTGAAATATACAAATATATTCATAAAAAAATATTATGAATTTAAATCTTAACGTTGTGAATGAAATAAAGCGGTTTAAAAAAGTAATTCTCATACTAAATCTCTGCAATAGTCAATCTAAAATCTAAATTAGACGAAATGAGTCCAATATCATAACTATAAAAATAAATGCTACATTTAAACCAAATGCCTAATCCCTAAGTCTAATTCCCATAGCCCCGTACCCTAGCCGAACCCAATGACATTTAAATGAAATAACCCAACCCATTCATATGTCATAACACGGGCCACGGAAAGTTGTACATGGGATTTTCCAAGGAGAGTTCAATTGGACTGTATTTAGGAGACGTGGCATTGAAACTATCTTCCCCGTATGTCTGCAACTTCGATACCCGCAGTGATAGAAATAAAATTCGTTATTTTCTGCAACCGCAATAAATACAACATGACCGAATATACGATCGTAAGCGCAATTTAAATTCCTAGTTCAGGGCCCAATTTTTAAGTTCGTCATAAGGACACTAAAATTTCAGAAACGACCTAGGACTCCTCTGTATATGATTTTAGAGATCTTACATAACGATTGCTCATTAAAAAAAACGATGTAAAAAATCGGACTGAATCAATTTATTTTTTTATTTAATAAAATTAGATGTTATTTTTATTTTAAAAATTAAACAAAATTAAGCTAATCAATCATCTACGGTGGTAAAAAATTCGAACGTTCTAACTAGGGATGTAAACGAGCCGAGTCGAGTTCGAGTAATGTTGAGCTCGACTCAGCTCGTTAAGAATTCAAGTTCAAGCTTGAGTAGTTTTTAACGAGCCTGAATAATCTGAACTCGACTCAACTCGTTAAGAACTCGAGTCGAGTTTGAGCTTAAGTCGAGTTCAATTGAGTCGAGCGTTGACTGAGCTTTGACCGAGTCGAACCCGAGTAGCTTGCGATCTGTCTCGTCTCATTTAAAGCCCTATTAGGAAAAAAACTTTAATACGCAGGTTGTGTAAACTGAACTTGACACATGCTTGTTAATTTTAGGGTTTAGGGTGTTAGTTTAGGGTTTAGGTTGGTGAGTTTAGAATTTAGGATTTAGATTTTAAGGTTTAGGACTTATGTTTAGGGTTTATGTTTTAGGATTTTAGGTTTAGGAATTTAGATTTTAAATTTTAAAAAATAAAAATTTTAGTATATTATATTTCTGAGTAGCTTGCGAGCTTTTCGAGTCGGGTATCGAGTAGTTCGACTCGGCTCGTTAAGAACTCGAGTCTAGATCGAGCTCAAATCGAGTACAATCAAATTAAATATTAATCAAACTTTAATTAAATTAAATTCGAATAACTTACGATCTGTCTCGTCTCATTTACAAAAGGAAACGAAGAGAAAGGAAAGTTTTTAATCTTTGAATTTGAAATCCTTTTTAGACGGTAACAAAAAATAAACAGCGAAATTAAATTTATATAATTACACGTGTCATGATCTCAAACGGCCAGCGAGGAAATTCAAAAGTTTCTAACGTTCACCTTCCCCAATGTTTCTCTTCACTTTCCCTCTCATATGTAAACGGCGAAACAAAATCCCTTAAACTTACCTAAAAAGGATCGAAATTCAAAATTGTTCCCTAATTTCGTACCAATTAGTCAATCAATCAAATCTTTTATGTACACAATCGCTACATTTTGATATTTTCTTCGTTGTTTGGCCATGGAAGAAGCCGGTTCAGCTGACATGGTACCACCATCATCGGTCTCTCTTTCCCCGTTCTCTCCTTGCCCTCGAAGCATTTCAACCAGCTTCGCCGTGCCGAGCCGGCCGGTTGTTCCTTCCGCTAGGCGGCTGTCTTGGCTTTCCCTCCAGGGGCACCTCCTGAATGCCGAGGAAGCCAGCTCTGCTCGAGCTATTGGAGGCGGCTTGGGCCGAGAGGAGACCGTGGCCTGGGAGCTCTTTAGTCCCATTGAAAGGTTCTTGATCGTGGCGGTGATCGGCGTGGCGACTGTTGACTCTAAGAAGAATTGGTTGATTTGCCAACTCAAAAAATCTGTCGAACTAAGGGTTTGCTTTCTGATTTACTATTTAATTTTAGTAGTTTTTTATTTATTAATCTATGGAATTTTAGTGTTCAATTTTTTATTCAAGTTTTGATTCCATTATGAATGATTAAGAATATATCCGTAGTGTTAAATTGCTTTGTGATTACAGTTACAGATACATTTTCATAAATATCTATAGTGTTAAATTGCGATCAATGTGTATAAAAACCCAATCTCCCCTGTTTAATTTTGATTTTTTTAGTCTCATTTAAGTGCAGAATTATCCTGAATCTATCTGATTTTATTTTATATAAATGTATTTGCAGGATGAGGTGCTTTTAAGCATGCAGCAGAAGGTAGACAGTCTATGCCAACAGATGAATAACCCTGAAGAGAAAGTAGAATCTTCATTGAATGAAACTTTTGGCTCTGGGAGTGTAAAGGTTGATGACTGTGGTTGTTGGATTTGCTATCAGCATAGAGAACAGCTTAAAGTAAGAACCCGATTTATGGAAGTTGCATGTGAATTATCTTCTTTTGTCTATTGAACTAATTTTGTTTTCCCTTGTTCATTGATGTGCCAGGATAACTACATTTTAAAAAACTCGGGTGGGAACGAGGCGCCATTGCCGAATGAGACAGAGCATGAGGAGCGCCGCATGTCTGATTTGTCGGACTGGGCTTCAAGTGTCACTTCTGCATCTGAAACCCAGGTGATGGAGGATTCACATCTTTTGTATTGACGATTTATGTTTATTGTCGACGGCTTCTACATTTCTTTGGTTTGATTTTGTGCATGCTTTTTTTCCAGCTGAACAACCTTGCAATAGAGCAAGATATCTACAATCTTAAGAGGGAATGCGAAGAGAAGGATGCCATCATTAAGGAACTAAACACTTCTGTCCAGTCATCCAATATGGCTACTTTGAAAGTAATTTTCATTTTTGTTCACCTTTTCCACTTGCTAAACTTTTCCCTTCGGTTTGTTGGAGTGTAAACGTTTTCTGATAACAGAGGATATCTGAGTTGGAGGACATTATACGCAGAAAGAACACAATAATTACTCGATTGAAGAAGGACATGGTGGTTATAGAACAAAAGGTGGGGTCTTACAGCATTATTTTTAAACTTAGAAAGTAAATTTGAAAAGAACTAATCTCTAATCTGGCAAGGTGTCCGTAGTTGCATTATCCTTAATTTTCAATCATACATATATTTACATGCAGGTTGTTCACCTGACAAGGCTTCAGAGACCTTCCTCCTCTACCTCAAGTCCAAACCATTGGCAAATTCGAACCCTGACCGATAACCTCATTTACGACATGGATAGTACTACTAGCCCTTCCTCATCTGATTCGGATTCCTCCCCAAAGAACCATCCGCAAGCTCTGTTTCCCAGAGTCGAGGAAGTTAGTTTCCAGAATGATGAATTCACTTTGAAGGGAGAGCAGAAATCAGCACCTGCAAAAGTTTCAAGCTCTTTTACGAGGCAAACTGAATGCCATTCGATTCCTGAACCAGCTACTCCATTAAGAGAAATATCAATGAATCACACGTCTAAACCACCTTCTTCGAGGCAAAGGCAAGTATCAACCAGCCATGATTCAAAGAGAATTAACAAGCAAATTCAAAGTGCATCAAAAGATTTTCCCTCGAAGAAGAGATGGTCTTAGTAAGTACTTAGAAACTTGATGGTTTAGAAGCTTGAAGTGGCAGTTTGTTCCTGTTATAACACTTTTTTTGTACCTTTTCTTTTAGGTCGCTGCATTGACAGAGGATATATGATAAAAAGTATTTTGCAGCTCAAAGTACGTATGCTCAATCCAGATTGAATCTGCAAGAGATATATTATACAGGCTAGTAGGTATCAATATATCAGAAAAGTTTTATGTTTAATTTTGTTACTTGTTACCAATAGCAAGTGTTGTGAATTTCTAAAGGTTAATAATTTTAATATTATTAGTATATTCAATGGATGATTATTCTCATGGAGAAAATGTCATTATTAGTTCGATCTTGTTAGATTTTAGTTCAATATCTACATTATTGCGTGATGATAAGTACAATTATATTGTTAAACTATATTTGATTTCTTAAAATAATTAAGGGATTGTGTTTGATATGTGTTTCGCTCAATATATTCAAAATTAGTTTGAGACTCTAGCCAGTGGAAGCAAAATTATTGGCTTTGCAAGTTTTTTTTTTTATAATGGCCACTGAATTTTTATTAAAAAACTATAAAAAATACAACGTATCTAGAAGGAAAATAATGGGGATTAATCTATCAAAATTTACAAACTCAAAAGTGCAAATAAAAGTAAATACTTCTATAAAGAATAGAATTTCATTAAAATCCAAAAGCCTTCCTGAACTACACCAAAGGGTACAACAGAACTTCCAACATAAATTAACCACATGTTGAACAGTTTCTTATTCTCACTTGCAAAGAAACAAAATCCAATTCGACAAGGAAGATTGTGTTCCAAATTTAAGAAAGTATAAAGAACCCAAAAATGCATCACCTAGAAAAAAAAAACACGTGAGGGAGGGGAGACTGCAAAATTTAGGGTTGAACATCAGAATGGAACATCCATTTCCCAAAATCGGCGAAGATTTTAAACTTAAGTGGTTACTTCCAAGTTGTTCATTCCCTCTGCTTCCAGCTCCTTAACGGCCGTTATAAGACTTCGGGTGATTCCATTAAGGTATAAGCTGTTCTCCTTCATTTGATTGAGTAGCTTCTCAGCTGTTTGCCAATCTAAGACCTTTAAGCAAAGAGACTGGATCAGTTTATTGTATTCATCAACGTTAGGTTGGACCCCAAAATCTTTCATTTCAGCCAACAGCTTCAAAGCCTCGTCAAACTGTTCGAGTTTGCAGTATCCACGAATTAGTGTGTGGTAAGTCACCGGACTCAGCTTCTTATGCTTTTTCTTGGCTTCTGATAATACTTGGCAAGCTTGATCCATTTGGCCACCATTCGCATAACCACTCATCACAACAGTGTATGTGTAAACATCAGGTTTCAAACCCCTATCCTCCATCAGTTTCATCACCTCCTTTGCTTTGTCCATGTATCCGGCCTTTGAATAACCACTGACAACTGAATTAAAAACAGCATTTCCAGGAGGTGGGCCCTGTTCAATCATTTTCAGAAGAACCTTTTTCGCTTCATCAACATCCTTCGTCCTACACAGACCACGAACAACAGCTGAGAACGGCTTGATTGCATATTTTCTTGCTTCTCCCGAGAAGCCATCCAGCATCTCCAAAGCTAACTTCACTGTTTCATCCTTCTTAGAGAGTGAACTGATCAAGAAATTAACAGAAGACGAGGGGAGATTCTTGTTTTTTCCCTCAGCCGACAAATAAACAGCATGCGCTTCCTTAGCCTTATCCCCTCTACAAAACCAGGATATAATCTTTCCCAATCCTTCACCATCCGGTAAGCTCCCTGCATCAAGCATCTTTTCACATACAGACCAAGCCCAATCATAAAAAGACCGTCGACACAGAGCTTCAACAGTGAAATAATAAGTTCCCTCGTTCGGGACACACCCGAAATCCGATAATTTATCAAACAACTCCATAGCTGCCTTTCCTTTACCCAACTTGGAAAACAGAGCAATCACATCATTAAGAACATCAACAGTCAAAACCTCGTTATCTTTCTCCCCAATTTCCTTAACCAAATCCCATAAAACATAGGCATTCTTCATTTTAATATCACTACAGACAACCTTAACAAGGGAATCAATAACAGGGGTGGTCACTTTAAACCCAGGTTTACTCATTGCCCATTTGAAAAACCTAAGCAAATTTTCACCCAAAATATATGGAGTCTGATTAACTTTGACCACAAAATCTTCATGCAAATCCAAAGCCATAGCATTAAGACTCGACTCCAAAGACCCATCAACTTTACTTTGCAACAAAGACAACACATTTTCTAACTTGTTAGCATCAATTTCATAATCTAGGGTTTCTTTTTCCATTTCGATTTGGGAATCTCCGGGGACAAAACTGTCCATCTGGGTCTCATCACCGGCGAGACCCTCAAAAGAGGGAACTTGGGCGGCATTGGTTTCAATCCCAGCGATAAAATCCAAGTCGGGATCCCCATTTTCTGCCAAACCAAGCGATTCTTCACTTGGATTAGCAGAGGAATTGGAGAAATAGCGATGGAATGGTGAGAGTGACGTGTTATGGGATGAATTGAAAGGTTTACGAGTTTGAGATATAACCTGGTTCATTTGGGCAGCACGGAATCCCCGTGCTACCAATTGCGTGGACCTTGCCGCCATTGATCTCCACATCGTTTCCTCTGCGAACTTCCAAACCCTGCAAGTAAGTGTGCGAAACCCTAGCTTAAATTTTTTCAATATAACCCGAATTGAGCATTTGACCCGGGTCTACCAGCATCAGGTATCCGAATTGCACACCCGATACTCACTGACCCTAGCTTAAAAAAAATCGGAAATGAATACTTCACTCGCCTTCAATTAATGTGATAAATTTGTAGAGAAAAACTTCAATACACTATCTGTAAACTTTAGTTTATACAAATTTTTTAATTTTAGGGGTTAGAAGTTTAGTCTAGGATTTAGATTTTAAGAATTTGGGTTATAGGGTTTAGAATTTAAGGTTAATGTTTATAATTTAAGATTTAGAATTTAGGGTTTGGGTTTAGTTTTTTAAAGTCTAGGTTTAATTTTGATTTATAATATAAATAGGCATGCTTGTGTAAAAAGATTTTTTACACAATCTGCGCATCAAATTTAAACTTAAATTTGAATTGGTTGATGAAATGGTAAAGTGTGATTTTTTTTCTTTACTTTTTTTTTATCTATTTTACCCTAGGAGTGACTTCAATAAAAAAAATATGATATTTATTTTAAAAATTTTATATTCGAGTATTTATTTGTATAAAATATATTTTTCAAAAGGTTTAACAAGAATATAAACACAAATATAATCACATCAGTAAAAAATATATCATTTTTAGATATATTGTTATATTTTGTGTACAAATCAATATTGTGACATATTTCTGAAGAATTTTTAGCATCGATATTTTAAGGCTTAATATAAGAATATGTGCCTAAATTATATATATTTTTTAATTTTAGGTGCATAATTTTTTTTTGATAAAAATAGATAATTAAAGTTTTAACCGTTACAATTTTAAGTGTCCGACCGTTTAAAAAATCGTTACAATTAAGAATGTGACACGTGGCATGTTTTTTTAATTACAAAATAATAAAAAAAAGAAAATATTAAAAAAAGCTCAAAATCAAAAAAAAACCCTAATACTCAATAGAGCTATATTGAGCAATTATATTTAATATATTAACTAAACTGCTCATCTTTGTTCCTTCATTAGGCCATGAGCTTTACCTTATATATTAATTATTTTTAAACTTGTATAAGTACATCTTAACCCTCGTTTTGAATATTCATGCATTGGTCAAAGTGAAAAGAAGTGAATAGTTTTAAATTGTCAGTTATTTCGATAATTTGAATGTGACACTTTTATATTTGTCGATTATTTCAGGTCATGTTTAGAACGTTACATTTGATCAACGAATTTGAGAAAAAATGATAAAACAATAAAAAAATAAAGACAAAAATTACACATGAATTACATTAAATGTGTAAAAAAATCATCGTTGTTGCATAATCAGAAAGTCGATTACATAAAAAGAATGAGTCATGACAAGCAACTTTCAAAAATTTATATAAGGAGATGATGTTCATCGTAATAAACTCGGATTCGAGAATATATATAAATTATATTAAGATCAAGAAACTCAAGACTCTAGATACATGTTGAAAGAAAAAAAAAAGCATAAATAAATAAATTCAAAAGGACATATGTACCCTCACGCGCGATCAGATCAAATAAACAATATATTTTTTATTTGGCTAAATTATTTAAGTGCATAAATTATGTCTCTTTTTGTAACAGGTGCCTAAAGTATTTTTTGGTTGAAATAGGTGCCTAAATTTTTATTTTGGCTGAAATAGGTGCCTAAACTATTTTTTTGCTGAAATATGTGCCTAAACTTTCATTTTTGGCTTGTTTTAAAGTCAATTTTAGCACCTACTTGGGCACCTATTTCAACCAAAAATGAAAGTTTAGGCACCTATTTCAGTCAAAAAATAGTTTAGACACCTATTTCAGCCAAAAAATACTTTATGCACCTATTACAAAAAAAATACCTAGTTTAGACACTTATTTTGTAATTAAGCCATTATTTTCACACAATCATTTAAATATTGTTCTATACACGATGATGGAACATAATCAATAAACAAATTTTCAAAACTTTCCAAGAAAAAATGAATAATTGTTTTAAAAAACAATTTCATTAGATTATTAGTCTTCTAAATAATTCAATATAAGTGACATATTTACTGAAATTTAAGTTTGTTTATTTTACAAAATTATATTCATTTTATAATAATATAAGATTGAATGGAAATACGATACTAAAACATTTAAGTTTAATTCTAATGAAAATACTCACTCATTTAAATATTATTTTTTAAAAGTATTTTTCGGAAGCGGATAATGTTCATATTAGGAGATACGGATTTAAATTGCTCTGTCTACATGACAAATGCATATTGTCAAATGGTTAAGAATATCTATGAATAGATACTATCGTATTGTCAAAGTGCCTAAAGTATTTTTTTTATAAAAATAGGTGCCCAAAGTTTCAACCGTTATAATTTTAGGTGTTTAAAGTTTCAACAGTTATAATTTTAGGTATTTGTCGTTAAAGGGTGTTAAAAAAATTATTAACAATCAATACTTGACATACATGTTTATTTTATTTTTTAATTTAATCAGTAGTTGTAATTAGTGATTTTGTCTTTGCCCTTAAAAGAGAAATGCAGTAGCAAAAGACGTAAGGTGGACTGATCAATTCTGCTCAGACCATTCTCAGTGTAATCTGAATTGTATACATTTATTCATGTATAATTGATCAGGCTGTTCATTTGCTTGATAAATAGCTCTTGCCTTGTGCATATTGCTGGTTTTATTATTTTTAGCTTTTCTTCTTTCTTTTGAGCAAAACAGAGTCCTAGCCTAGGAATTGGTGAAGGTATCCTGACATTTAAGTTTTAACGTTATTAGATGTTAATACTTAGACTTTGGAACCTTAAAATTTTAAACCTTTAATTAAAACCTTTTTACAATTTTTCTCTAACTAAAGATTTTCTCATCAAACAATATTTATAAATATTTCTTGGTATATAAATTTTATAAAAATAAAGCAAGTATATTTAGCCAAATAGTCAAGTTTATTTTTATTTCTTCCTTTTTTCTTAGAGTTTTCTTTCTTCCCTCTAGATATGATTAAAATTAAAATTAAAAATTGTCAAAAAAAAGATTTTATAAAAATAATTGCTTAATATGAAAATAAGTGTCCAACTCTATTAGGTGTTTAAATTTTTTGTCTCTTTTAAATGCCTAAATTATTATTTTTTAGTTAAAATGGTGCTTTAGTCGACCTTAAGAGAAGTAAAAAAAATGATACTTTAGACACTTAGAAAAAGATTTATGAAATAGTTTGAACATCTAAAGAGACAAAATAAAATAGTTTGGGCAATTAAAAAAAGAAAAAAAAAGAATGATTTGTGCATTTATTTTAATATTAAGCCAAAAAATAATTTATAGTTTTTTGAAGAGTCTGCAATAGAAATGGTGGAAGCATATTTGCACGACCATAATATTAAGCCCAATTAGTCTCGATGCAAAGAAGCATCAGCTCCTTGGAGTTGAACAAAAGCAACCATAAACTGGTTAAATTATAGGCAACGGCCAAGACTCTATGTCTACATAGAAAGAACCATTTGAACCGTCAACCTTTTCACATAAACATTTTACTTGGTTGATCGATGAATGATCCCTTGTTGAAAGAACAAGGTGGTCTGAAATCGTCCGTCCGACGAAATGAAACGACAAAGAGGCATCTGGTCTACCCTTCACATGGAATCAGCTCAATATCAAGTGGAACGAGACTGAAGCAGAATACTTGGGAACGAGAGAAATGGAATTATGATGAAGTTGAAATCTAGAAATTGACAACATAGGATACAACAGATTGTCAGGAAGAAAAAGAAGCATGAAATTTACTAAATAAGGAAGATGAAAATTACACATATAATTTAGAACAAAGCCATGAATTCGCCACCAACTCGAGGGCTCCAAGTGCCGCTTCGTTCATCCTGATTTGATACTCAATAGCTAGACATTGGAGAGGAGGAACATATGGATGTATGGTTGTGCTCATAACATACTGTCTGATCTTGCTGGCAACCTCCTAAAGAAGTTAAGAGGTGTAGATGGAAGCTTGTGGCGGAACCTCGGATGCCGTAAGACGTAAAGGCCCGTGAGAAGAGCAATAACTTGGAATGGTGTCACGTAAAGAACCAAGGTCGCGATTAAACAGAATGTCACAAATAGAGTGGTTGCTCTGGGGTCCCTCCAGCTTAGCAGAGACTGGAATCTTTCCCCTTGAGTTGCAAGGTCACCGATCACGGTCTGAACTCTCCCTGCTATGCTTCTTATACGGTCGTATCTCATCCGGACAAAATCGTAAGGCCGAGAAGTGGGGAAGGTATCAAACTCTTCATCCAATTCATCAGGATGGGCAGCATCAGCATGAGAGAGTCTAGTGTCCATGTGAGGAGGGTGCCGTGGCCTCCAATGGAAGTTCCAGATTCCGATTAGGAAAAGGTAGAGAAAAACTGTTGGAAGTATTAGCTCGGGATAAAGAACCAATATAATGAAAAGGATGTGAATCAAAAATGGTTGTAAGAGGGTTTCTCCAGTTGCAGATTTGATCAAACCATTTTCCAACAGCAATCAACTCACTCAGAACTCCCATGATTCTGAAGAAGTTTGCTTTGCTTCTCCTCATGCTCCACATATGTGAATCGACATCGAGCATGTACTCCACAACTTCCTTCCTCAGTGGTGGCTCAGCCCGGCTCAGCCTCATCGAGACAATCTGCATAGCCTGATGCCTCAAGACATCGAGCTAAATCACAGACAACGGATGAATGTAGTGCATCTTAGGCAATAGTGGATGTGAATACATGTGCAGCATGTTAATCAAACTCGAGCATGTGAACTTCAAAGCCAATTGAATTTCACCAGTCTTTTTAACCCCAGAAGGATGCAGCACCAGGAGAGGATACGCGTGAGTATAGACCCTATCAGCTTCAAGTGTAGAAAGCCGAATCTGTACCTTCCCAATTCTTGAGTCCTTTGACCCTCCCGCTCCCCCATGTATATGGCCATTGTCAAAAACGCCTATTGTAATGACAGTACAAGTGTCAAAAACCTCCCAAGTGTACGGCTCATTCCACCTTGGCATAAAGTTGTCGACGATCGTCCTTGTCCGTACCCATTTCTGCCCATACTTAGCCACACAATAAGCATCTGTGGTTCCTCTTCCGTCTTTCGTTTTCATTGGCATCAATCCATGAGCACTTAGAATACCCAGTTCCAGAATTCCAATGCTTGGTCTCCATAACTGTTTTGCTGTCGGCCTAAGATCACTACTATAATGCGTAGATTCATCCAAAACATGATACCCTCCCTCTAAACAGATCCTCAAGTGAATCCTGCTTGCAAATTTTACCTCTTTTTTCTCCCCATCAACAATCACATGTTTCTCGAGATTGAGCCACTGGCTGTTCACCGGTTTATGGTCTAACCTTCTCTGCACGATATGCAGAGGGATCATACATTTACCCAAGGTTTCATCCTTGTTCGATCCGACCCTATCTTCCACACTTAGAACCAAAGGCTCCTCAAAAGGTTCAGCAGCTACAAACATTAAGTCCTCATTACACAATGGATTGATAGTCTTACTTTGAGATACTCTAGTTCTCAAAGCCTGATTTCCGAGAACCGCTTTCACGAAAACCTCAGGGAACCTGCTTTTATCATTAGGTACCAAGTCTTGAGCTTCAATCACATTCACCCTCACATACCAAAGCTTGGGGGAAAGGTAGACTTTCGATCGGATGTTTGAAACGGCATCAGGGCCAACCGAAGCAGCATCTGAATGCCATGAATCCGGAAATGCCTCATCTGCTTGCGTTCCCATCCAGACTGCAAGCATGAGCTCTCCCTTAACTTTATTACCCTTTCGATCTTCCAATCTATACCACTGCAGCGCCAATGGACTGTCTGGAGGAATCCTTTTCGGAATTTCATTGAGATCGAACAGAGCCCTGCCAATTAAATCATCAGCGACAACATCCTTGTCCTTCACATACACTTCCAAAACAGAAGCTTGAATCCTTTCTTTCGAGAAAGCAAACACTTGATTCCATTCCGGATTGCTCTTCTTCTCGAAATGCTTAGTGATTCCCTTGTAGTTCCCAAGTTTAACTTCTACATCCGGATCACAACTACCAGTAACATCTTTTCCAGGTAAATCCTTGGCTTTCACAACTCGAACATAAAGGTATTGCATTTGCTCAACGAGGTCGTAGGTGCTCGAAAGCTTATCGCCTGAAACAGCTCCTTCCCCGATGTTCGGCGAGGTCTCCTTCAAGGCAAAGTCTACAGCTTGCGGAGGCTTCTGCATCATTGTTCTAAAGAACACTCCACAGATTAGCAAGAGGTAACAAAAAAAAAAAACTAAAGCGTTTAGTTTTTTTTTTATTACCACAAAAACCTGCTACAATCACTAGGCAGTCACTTGTAGGAAAGCTTTCAACTTGAAACAAAAAAAAAACCCTGCAAAATCCAGGAAGAACTATGAGCATAATAATAACACATCACACTCCATCTGGATTCTGAGTAAAATGAAAAACAACAACATAGTACAACAGTAGCAAATACAGTGGGTCTAGTTTCTATGAGCTGTCATTATAACTGTAAATAATCAATTATCAAGAAGAAAGCATTTAATGTAGTTTAAATTAAAAGCCAAAGTGATGCGAACTTGAAGATTCCTCTAAAAAAGAAAAAAATTCCCAGCCACCAAACAGTATTAAAACAGAAAACATTTATCAAAACGTACAATAAGACACAGAATGTGCATTTCATGTAAAAAAGCAGAAGCAGATCTAAAACAAGAAAACCCCATCAAACCAAACATTGGAAACAACTAAGCCAAGTAAAGAGAAAAGAAAATGTTGTATCTTTTACCGTGCATTATTGATACCATTACCATACGAACCACGAAAACACAGTTTCAAAAGCTTAAACAGCTACTCAAACCAACCTAGAAATACAATTCATAGCCAAAAACACAACATTCATTTTTTTGGTAAGAAAAGTAAGAGAAAAATGTTACCTTTTTTGTAAGAATCTAACTAAAGAGTCAAACTTTCTTCAAGAATGGGGAAAGCAATTATATGTTCATTTGAAAAGATATGAAGCAAATGAAGTAGCTTAAGACTAAAAAGGTAGTGGTGATTAGGAATGGAATGGGGACATGTGGGTTGGGACTCTGAAAGATCTGTTAAAAAAGATTGAATCTCTGCTGGGTACCAAACCATTTTTCTTTTCAATATTTCTTTATTTGTTTGTTTTTTCATTTTTATTTTAGCATGAAGAATAGTTGTATTACTTATTTGGTTTTTAGAACTTTAAAATGAGAGGTAAAAAGAGAAAGGAAGTCACACGTGGGAAGAGTGTGGTTGGTTGGGTCACATGCGTGGGGAAGAGTTGTTTTGTTTGTTTGTAGGTATGTGGGGCTGCCCTCTGACTCGATGTTGGGACTTGGGGTTGGCTCTACTGCCCCTTTCATTTTCCCTTGGGGTACGATAAAACCCTTTTTTTTACCTTTCAAAATCTTCTTGATTTTCTCGCGATATTAACGAGTTACAATGCATGGGCTTTACTTTACAGATAACACCTTCCATATCTATGGCATTAGTGTCCCATTAACTCACTTAATATCTATTTATATATATGTCATCATCTTATGATCTTTAGGGACATTTACAGGTCTTTTTAGTTTTAAAGAGTTAAATATTGTTAAGAAATTGTTGAATTATCTCACTTTCGTACAAGTGATTTTTTTTGTTATCCTTTCGGTTTTTAGGGTTTTTCCTAATTAATCCGGACCAACATGCGTCACATGCATGATTTTAATGGGTGAGTCTTCCAACCAAAATTTTTTGTATACACAATACCTCGAATTCAAGACATGCTTAAACGATACTAAACTATTTACCACTTGGATCAAACTCGTTGGTGATATACAAGTATTTTTATTATTATAGATCTTTTTATATAGATTTATAATGTGATCTAATGTAATTAAATGAAATTACAAAATATTTCGGCCATACGTGACTGTAAGTTTGTTAGACAAAATATCTTGTTTACTACTATCGTTATATATATACACACAATTAAAATCGTCATAAATACATATGCACCATTTAACCAAAAATATATATTAAAACATTTAATATTTATTTTAAAAATATCTGGTTTTGTTTGTAAGGATACAAATAAGTAAAAATGAGGTCGCTAAAGTGCTACATAGAACAAATGTGTAACTAGGAAATACGAGTGTACGAGTCAAGCTCCCTATAGAAAGAGCCTAAAGACAAATATAGGACTATGGAAATCTGAAAAGTTACCTTTACCATCCAGTGACTGTAAATATATGTCTTCTCTTGGTTCCTCTCTTACTCCGGTTTGTGTTGCATACTCTAATGCCATCTCGTAATCCACCTGCAATTATCGACACCATTAAATGTCAATATTTTTCAGAATGAACAATTGGGATGTACCGGTGTCGAGGGATGTTTAGTATTGGCAGCAGGCAACACAAAACTCACCTTTTCAACATGTTGAGTGAGTTTTTCGTTTAGTATCTCTTTAGTAATCAAATGATCAGATACTTTTTGAATAATATCTGCATCACCCTCCTGGTAACGTTTCTTTTTTGATGCATGTAACTTTGCCATTTCTTGCAAAACATCATAAATGGCATTCGTAGCATCGGGGATGTACCTGCCAATAGATTTTTATACTTGTTATCAGTTTAATTTAATTGACGAAGAAATACCGATAGGATAGGGAACTTGAATTTACTTGCTCAAATTTCGTTTTCTCTCTTGCTGTTCATGAGCCTGCATTTTCCTAACTATTTTCGACTTTAGCTGGATGCAGCACTGCTGAATTGCAGACTGAAAAATAAGGTTGTTAGTTTGATCGTTATATTTGTAATGGAAATTTGGATGCAGAAAGTAGAAATGCAGAAAGCCTCCCCACCTTAACAGCACTAGCCATTTCGCTGATATCATCCCCAATGTACTCCTTTCCGGTCCCTTTAAATGGGATTTTTGTGCTTACGATACTCACAAAGACACCAATTTTATCTTGAGTTTGGTTGATCTTGTAATTATTCCAACTGAAGATGATATTTGAGTTAGAGAACGCTTGTTTAAATCTCACACTGTTTTTTATGATAATTTTCTTGCAATAAGCCAATAACAGTAAACAACCCTGAGACAAAGCAAAAGAATCACACGCGGTACCGTCTTACCTGATTCTCTTTAGTGCAGTCCTTGTGACAACATCTCCACCTTGCTCAAAAAGAAGCGGTATTCGATTTGCAAATCGGAAAATATTCAAACCCTGGAATTTATGGAGTATTGGTTAGTTCAACTTTCTTGACTGATAACTATGGAGCAGCAAAATTTTACTTGTACAATAACATCTCAACCCTGCCACTCCCATAAACATTGATTTTGAGAGATGATAAAAATGACAGACTAACGCAACAATGAGGAATTAAGATATATCTTGCTTTGTTCATTCACTCTGAAATCTTTTGCCTTTCATCTTGCTAATTCAAAACGATAGAGAAGTAAATAAACTAAAGTCTCAGAAAAGGATGCACTCGCCTGTTTGACATCTTTTCCACCCACACTAACACCGGCTTCTACAATGAATGGATGTCCCTCAAAAACTTGAGCACTGTATAAAATTGTAAAAAAACCAATCGTTCAGCAAAAAAAAACTTATCCAACATTTATCTTATCAAGGTGTATTACTGTTCCAGGCAGAAACCAGCCCACCAGGACAAACCTTCCAGAATAAGTTGCAACCATGTCAGGGTGCAGCTCCTTTATAATTCCTAAGCGAAGATTGTATTCACCCGCAGGGCTTAGACACTGAAAAGCGCATTGAAGTTAACAGGGGAGGTGCTTTCGAATGTAAGATGTAGTAATAAATGAAATAGCAGGACAGTTGTACTATAACTTAGAAAACAGAAATTTGAACTATCAAAGAAATGTAGTTTACATCACCACTGGGGTCATCAAATTTAGCTTGACGAAATAACTGGTGAATGCGAACTATTTGCTGATCAGTTAGAGATTTGACGGCCATTTTTGGACTAAATTCTGGACCCATTTCTCCTGAAGAGTGAGCAAAACAATCACAATACAGATCAGTTTAAGCATCTAAAGACTTACCAATATCTACCAAGGAACATATATGAATATTTCATATTTTGCCAATCTACCAAATCTTGAAACAACTTCAACACCAAGCACGCTTAAATTGACTGATCCTAGTTCAATATAGAAAAAGTTATAGCACCAACCAAATAGAAAGAAGCTGCTATTGACCACCTCAAAGAATATTAATCCACAAAAGCAAAAGTACTAGTCATTATAACTCCTTGCCCTTCAGAAAAATGTCAACCCTAAGTGAATGGGCGTAACCATAAATGTCTCTCAACTCTACTAAAAACTGATTACATATCAGATATATAAGGAAAACAAAGTGATAGAACCTATGTCTAATTTACGTTTCTTTCATAAGATAACTTAGTGCATCATTTTGACAACTCTTACTAGAATGTGACAGACATTCTTACTAGAATGTGAAAAAAGGGTAAATGCAAAAACTCTCGGAGGAATGAAAAGATAACAACAAAAAACAATTCCCAAGCTAGATCTCCAAAAACTTCTTACCAATTAATCGCTCAGCAAGAGGTTTTCCAATATTTACAAATTCATGCTGAAGAAATTGCAAAAGGTTTTGCTTTGAAGTTTCAGCAATAAGACGTTTGATTAGTAGTATGTCAACAGATGAAGGATGGTGCTTTGTCTCAACTGGGACCGGAGGCATTACATCTGTTCTCCGTGCAAACTTTATAGTGACATTTTTACTGCATGAGAGAAGGAAAACATAAAAAGTTTAAACACAGGCGAGCAAAATTATGTGCTTGTGTGTGTTTGTGAAGATCTCTTGAGGTGGAGAGAGAGCATACTCAGGGGTGTCAGATACAAACTTAAATAGAAATTGAGCATAGGGGGTGATAACGGCCATTTGTCTCATATAATGCAATATCTTGGACTGCAAATACAAACAGAATGAACATTTAACTAATGAAACAAAGTACCGACCGGCCGCTACGTTCAATCATCAATGAACTCTAAAATGGATAAACATTTATAAAACTCAAAAAAAAAATAAGGGGCTGCTTCTGCATACACGGTATGTTGTCCAATTTCCCTCAATAACGACTTGAATTTCTGCTCCATGCCATTTATCCTTGTTGTCACGTTTTTCATGCAAATGAATGTGAGGAATGTTCCTGAAATTAAAAACACCATTATGGTATACCAATGCACCAAACACAAGAACTCCTTATTGCCAAATCATCTGTGGTTTTTCAAACATGCTATAACCCTCAGAACAGATACAAAGACAAGAATTCAGAGTATATACATCTTCATGGACAAAAATATCCTAGAGTGAAAAACACAGAGATAAATGAAATAAATGTTTGTGGTTTATATATATCAAAGAAACATTTTTGGTTAATGAGATAATTAAAATACACCTTGCATTTAGATCATACCTATGTATGTCTATATCTAACCTACAGAATGAGATATAATTCTGAGCCCTCATTGATGATGAAATGTCAATTGGCAGGCCGGTACTCATTTTGGACCAAATTAAGGCCTGCAAGAAAATAACTTCCATAAATTCAATATGTTCCAAACCACAATAGTCAGATAGAGATAGGAGCCAAATTACATTAGTATCTTAACAGCTTTGTTCAATATCATAAGGAGGGAAATTTAAATTGAATTGCTTCAAGTTATGATGTCCTATGGGCATTCCAGTGCATATTCCAGACATTGAATGGTTTCATAGAGAACAATATTGGCACAATAATGACTGATTTAAAATTTTGAAATGAGAGGATTCAGTAAAATCACAAAGGTATGCAGCACTTTATTAAAGGGAGCATTCAAATTAATACACCGACACCTAAGATGCAAGATAAATCACAACTAAACAAATGTGACCTATCATACAACCATCATTAAAAAATTCAAGCAATTATAATGAACATGTTATGCATATATCCATGCAAATCAAATACTGCAATTAAAGCAAGGCACACAGGTCAGGAGTATAACCATTTTTGCACCAAGACCAAACTTCCCACGTGTTTGTTTCAAGCCATACTTTGTGCCAGACAGAACTGCATAAATGAGCATTCAGGCAGAGGTTAAAATGGAGGTGGAATAAATTATTTACCATAAAAAACAGTCGAATTAGAGCCAAACGATAACTTAATATCATAAGTAATTTGAACCTCGTCCAAACATGTTTGGGATGTCATCATGTGGCATGCCTCTTCCATTGTCCTGCATTTCAAATCAACTCCAGTCAAGAGATCTAAGGCCTAAGGAAAAAATTTAGAACAAATTTACCAAAAAACTAAAAAAGGAAAAATCCAATATGGTAAGGAAGGTTGAGGTGGGTGGTAACTATACCTTGCATGTCACCCTGTAAAACGAAGCTTCGCCTCGATTCTTGGCACCCTTGGAAACTGCATGTTCTTTGACTTTCTTCCCCAAGGCAGCATTCTTTGCTTGTATTTCTTGAGCTCGAGCTTCTTTTGCTAATCTTTTCTGAACGAATGAAAACAAATTGGAGCAAGAGAGTGAGAAGACTTCTTGTACTCCTTATTACAACAAATTATGTGCATAACAAGCAGTTGAAAGAAGCATCGTGCTACGAATTAAAAGTGGAACAAAACTGCAAATCGAACCACTTTAACACATTGAGTGAACTTAACGCATTAAAATCTGAATTACCCTATGCTCTATATAGTTCAATCAGAAGTTAAAAACAGAAGAGAATGGATATTAGAAGGTATAAATACCTCACGGGCCTTAGCTGTCTCATAATCATCATATAATGCTTCATCAATACGTTCTCTATCAACAAGCCCAATCATTGAATTAAACTTGCTTTTGACAATCTCTTCTCTGCAACAGCAATGTGGATTTAGGCAGAAAATAAATAAATGAATATATTCACAAATAGCTAAAAGCATTTTCCAATGCATTTTTGGCAAAGATCAGAAGCTTGCATTGTTATTTCTATCACCGGAAGCTCAGATATTGACTCTGCTGAATCTAGTGCATTTTCAACAAATTCTCGAACAGTTGTGTAAAGACATTTCCCAGGCTGAAATTCAAGCAGAAGTAAATCATAACATTTATAAAATCTTAAATGAAATCACTTAAAAATACAATAAGCTATCATGATCTGTACTTAAATTTATAATATAATAATTGCAAAGTTACAATAATTTTTGTTACACTGAACCTGATTTACCAAATATCCAAACATTATTTACTAAAATGTAAATTAAATTTTTTTCCAAGATTTAAAAGCCAATTCCACCTAATTGCAATTTCATGTAAACTAAACTAACAAAGAATAAAGAAAAAAAACGTAACTTACATTATCAAAGCCAGCAATGTTCTTGTTCTCCGCAAAGAACTCAGCAGGAGACTCTGCAGAAAACAACATTTAAAAAAAAAGGGAAAAAAAAAACCTAAGGTAATCTATCGATACGCACATAAATACATAGATGCATGCACATATTGTGTTAAATCGGCACATACTTTGCTTGAGAATGCTTTCTTTAGCTTTCTTGGGAGTTTTTGATTTGCTTTTCTTTGTTTCAACTGGACTTTCACTTTCCATTTGAAATTCCCGGAGAAACAAAAATGACAAATTAATTTAACAAAACTTCAAGATAAAATGTTCGGGAAAAAAAAGCAGAATCAAGGATTTTAAGAAACGTCTGAGCAAAGAGAACGAGGTGAAATCTAGGGTTAGTAAAGGAAACTTTGATACCGTGCGGTCATTTGTATGATAAATTATTGTGCGCGCCATTTCTTTGTATTTTGCTTTTGAGTTAAGAATTGGACGGTTACCGATCTAAGAAATCGTTCCATAACTTCCCGCCAAAAGGTTGTGTATTTGTTTCGGCTTAAGGGTGCTTTTAAGCGCATAACTTTTGAAAAAAAAAATTTAAAATTTTAAAATTTTTATCTAATTAAGTTTTTAAACCAATAAATTTAATTAATTAAGTTTTTGACCGATTTTGACCATTATTTTTTGATGATTTTTCTCGAGATAGTATTGTCACATGACTTACTACAGTTCTGTCATGTTACATTTACACATTCTTTTAAAAAATATTTTTTATGTTTTTTATAATTCTTATAACTTTTATATAAAAAATTTAAAAATGTCAAGTGACAACATTGTAACACGACATGTTGCACCAACTGATCCAAAAAAATTGTTAGATTTAACAGTTAATGTTAATCAAAGAGGTGAATTGGTGAAATTTTAGAATATAAATGCTTCATTAATTTTTTTTTTAAGTTAAAAAGTTATGATACCCTTAAGCCTTTTGTTTTTGCTTAATTATAAAGTGTCCAGAATTATACTTCTTTTTTGTAATAAACGTCTAAAGTTCTTTTAGTCAAAATAAATATTTTATAATTTTTTGTAATAAATGTCCAAAATAAGTGTCCAATTAAAAACGTGACATGTAGCATGATTTACAATTTTTTAATTCCTATTATTTTTAAAAGAAAATAAAAAAACTTTTATTTTTCCATAAAAACTCTAAATTTCATAAAATTCTAAAATTCTAACCTTAAACCTCAAATCTTTGACCATGGATTCCAAATCCTTAACCCTAAATCCTAAACGCTTAACCCTAAATCTTAAACCCCATATACTATCGTTGATTCAACCCTTTGACGACCTTCTATTCGTTGTCGAATACTCACACCGGTCACTCATTTTTTGTTTGGCTCTTGCCGTCAACGACCCTCACACGAAATCATCCATCGCACAAAATCACTCATTCTCTGTTGATGTTCGAAAAATCCTGCCTCTTGAACATATGTTTTGGTTCGTCGCCATCAGCGTGCATTTTCTGTTCGACGAATCGCGTCGAAACATGCCAACCATTGAGTGGTTTTGGTGGTTTTCTTAGAAAAAAAATATAAGGTTTTAGGGGTTGTTGTACGATTTTGAAGAATTGAGGGCTTTGTTTAAAAGAAAATCATTTTTTTAGATTTTTTAAAATAAAAATCCATGACATGTGTCATATAAATGATTAAGGGGACAATTTTTTTTAACAAACGTAAATGATTAAACACCTCAATAATAACATATAAACATTAAACACAGATTTTTTTTAAAAAATCACTTTAGATATTTATTGAAAATATAGTTTAGACACTTATTTTATAATTAAGTCTTTTGTGGGTTCAAAATTTAGTAGGAGCAAAATTTGTATTTCTCCTCCTTAAGTAAAAAAAATTCAAAAAAAAGACTTTTGTTTTGTTTCTTTTAAGGCTTAAACCAAAAAAAAATTCTCAAACTATGTTTTTTTTCTGCTTTTGGCCCTTAAACTATGATTTGGGCAAAATAGGCCTTTAAACTATCATTTTGGCTACTTTAAGCCTCTAAACTATGATTTGGGCATAATAAGCCCTTAAACTATTATTTTTTGTCACTTTAAGTCAATAGTTACAAAAATATCATTTTATAGGTTTTTCTAACATATATAATATTTATGTTCTTTTTAAATTTTAAAATATCATATATCAAAATAAGCCCCTAAACTATCATTTCTGGTCATTTTAAGTCTGATAGTTATTTAAGTCAAAAGAAAATTATTTCAACTATTAAGATGTTGACACATCACAAAGATTTTTTGACCAATTAATAGTTTTGGGTAAGGGGGTTCAAAAATACCCGACCCGATTACCCGAACATAAATAACCTAGTATTTACCCGGAAATTTTTTTTACGCGGGTCGGGTACCCGGCCCGTCACTTATCGGGTCGGGCCCGAGCCACAAAATTAAGAATTTTCGAATATCGAATTACAATCGGGTACCCATATATATTTAAAATTAATATTTTGTATATTCAATATACATATTTTTATATTAAACTAATAAAAAATCTAAGATTTTTTTATATTTTTATATTTAATAAATACATATTTTTATATTAAACTAATAAATACATATTTTTTATATTTTTATATTAAACTAATAAAATATTTTATATTTAAAAATATATTTTTATATCCGGGTACCCAAATACCCGAATTTTCGGGTACCCGCAAAAACCAGGTCGGGACACGAGCCGCATTTTCTTCTACCCGGAGATCAGGGTACCCGGTACTTCAGGTACCCGAGTACCCGGATTTGAATACCCCTACTTTTGGAGACTAAAAGAAGAAAAATGATATAGTTTAAGTACTTATTTTGACCAAAAAATAGTTTAGGGACTTAAAGTGCCCAAAAATAATAGTTTAAGGACCTATTTTGCGTAAATCACAGTTTAAAGGCTAAAACAAAACAAAAAAAAAAGCATAATTTAAAGGCTATTTTTTGGTTTAAGCCTTCTTTTAACTAGCCAAAGTCTAGGTGGTGCAGATTGCTATATGGATCTTGGCATTTGAAATTGGATCTGAAACTGAGATGACCATTCATGGTTCTTATGTGTTTACAAAAAAAGGGACTATGAAAAATGTGAATTTAAAAATAAGACAAAATAAAATTTTAAAGACGGTGTGAAAAATGTGAATTAAAAAAAATTAAAAATCATATAGGTGGGAAAATGCATGTATTTTTTTATCATTCCATTCTATCAAAAAAAATATAATACAATATTTATGTCCGAATTCAAATATAAATAAATTGACGTACGCTTACAGATTATATTACTCGAATTTAAATTATTCAGGTGGAATACATCACCTTGTCACTGAGATATTTCTTTAAGGGTTATATTTTTATACACAAACTGTGTAAAAAAATGTACACAAATCTTCATATTTAAAGCTATAAAATCTAAAACCTAAATCCCTAACCCTAATAACCTAATACTTAAACGTTGGACTCTAATCTCTATTTTTTAATCATTAACCTTAAATTCTACGACAAACAACCTAAACCCCTAAATCACAAGCTAAATCTCTAAACTCAAAAATTAAATACTTAAGTAAACTTTACACAAACTTGTAAATTAAAGTATTTTCCTCCCTTTAATAACAAAATAGATATTAGACAAATTGATTCCTTTTAAGAAAAAGACTAAACCTTCAACATCCAATGAAACGTTGTGAAATAAAAAAAAATCTGAATCTTTTAGATTCTGGATTTAAAAAAAAATGTATTTTGGTTTTTTAAATTAAAACGTGTTAAACTAGTAACATATCGTAATGAAATTCCATCACTGACGGATTCATCTTTTTGTCGGCAAAAATTTATATGATAGACAAAAATAGAAATAACATAATAAAACAAGGGTAAAACTTTGATACACAGTCTGTGTAAAATTAATTTTACACATGACTGTGTATTTACACTATAAAAACTTAAATCTTAAATTCTTAGCTATAACCCTAAAAAACTAAACCCTAAACCTTAAACCCTATACACTAAATTCTAAACACAAACCTTAAATTCTAAACCTTACAACCTAAACCCCTAAACCTTAAACCATAAACTAAAACACTAACTCCTAAAACTAAAAGGCGCGTGTAAACTAAAGTTTACACAGCTTATGTATCAAAGTTTTTTTTTCCCATAAAACAACCGGGTTTTTATATCATATACTGATAATAAATTTTTGTTCACAAGTATATTTAAATTCACCTTAAAAATTAAATTTTAGATCTCTAATCTTAAAACCCTAAAATCTAAACTTTATCCCCTGAACTCTAAAATTTAAATTCTAACCATAACACTAAATTTTAACGCATAAACTCTAAGCCCTAAAATAACCCAATAAACCCTAAATTAAACTTATTTGTATTTTTTTTTCAGTACCAATGTATAAAACATTTTCCATAAAACAACCACATCGATACAAAGAAAAACGATCGAGAGACTCCACGACCGACCATACCGGATAAAGCACGTGAAACATGCACTCAACCTACATAAACTAGACCACATTACCAACATAAATCATACATAAGCATGAAGAACGTCATGGGTTTCCAATCAGAACCATAGGCAGTGATGACTAACATCAAACTTCACACTGTCTGTATCCACCTGAGCTCCAAATATTCAAGACACTCTAAACTTCCTTTACAAACGAACACGAAACCAACAGCCGAAAGCGATTGTTACGGTCTCACAATCATGGTAACCAAATATGGCAAATCTGGTTTCGTTGCGAATATATTGCTCTCAAATGTACACCCCGTGATGCTCTTCATTAGAGAACATGTATACTTTCTTCCTTTTAAGGCTTAATTTTCACCGGTTTTAGTAATGCGGCAAACAAGTGGAGTTTAGGACCACTTGCAAGTTAAAATCTAGCGTCTTTTGCATGTCAAATATTGTAGTAGGCAGTAGCATTGGTTGCCTATCATTAAAAAAATATGTCTTAACCTAAATTATACAACGATGATATCACTATACTAAAAATATCAAATTAAAATTGCTAGTGAAAAAAAGATAATGTTCATCCTAAAAGATTCGGGTTCAAGCACATATGTGTATAAGATATGAATAAAAACTCTCTGCCCTTTTTAGTTATCCTATTTATGCCCCCACACTAAAAAAAATAGGTTTAGGGTCAAGGTTTAGGGTTAAAGTTCAGAGAAATGGGGGTAGGGTATATTTACGAGGGTTTAAGGTTTAGAATTTAAGGTTAATGCTTAAAATTTAATTTTTTTTAGTGTTAGAGTATGAAAATGTGCACTAAAATAATTTTTATTCGTAAAATATATGTATAGTTAAAAAATTAAATAAACATATATTACTTTATAGTTGTACCAATTTATTACAAAAATCGAATTAAGAATAACAACTCACGTGATAAAAGAAAACTGATAAAATTTATCCCTTTATTTTCCGGTTTCTTTCCCATAAACATCAAAAAAATCATTAATGGATGGCCCCATATACTTCAATAATAATAATAATAATAATAATAATAATAATAATAATAATAAGATGCATTTACTTCCCACTTTCTATTTATAGAATCTGCTCTACACCATTTCTCCATCGCCCTTAGAAAAAATTCATAGACTTTGTGTCCCCCCTAAGCCATGTTGAAGCCTCAAGCTTGCCGGTTCGACTCCATCAAAACAGTACTGCTGCCATTAAAGCAGCCCTTCCTCCATGGCTCCGTTTTTCCCTTCAGCTCACGCCGTTCTTCCTTCAACAAAGTTCGTAATAATTCTAAACTGGTGTTTTTCACCAGAGATATTAAAGCGGTCAGCGCCGGAACTGAGAAGGCCGTCGGTGTCAAGGCTACCGTCACCGTGAAACAAACCCTTAGTTCCATGGCAAACCTTGGACTAAGCCGAGGGGTTGATGACATACAAGATTTGCTCGGTAGGACTCTGCTGTTGGAGCTCCTTAGTGCTGAGCTTGACCCAAGTACGTTTTTTTTTCTATTCTTTCACAAGTAGGAAAACAAATAAAGGTCTTATTCTGTTCCTGTAATCCTCACATGGTTGAAATTTAGTCCCTCAAGATTTTTTATTTAATAATTGATATTTGCATTGAAAAACAATAAAAGGATGCCACATAATTTTATTTAATAAAAAATCATTTATCAGTGTTAACAATTGCTTTAAACGTTAAATTCTTCGATTAAAGATGGACTAAATTTCATATATACAAAGAATATATGGGCTGAGAGCAGAATTAGACCAAAAATGAAAAACATATCATTCGCAATAGTATTTCGATTTGCAGGAACAGGAGGGGAGAAGGAGACGATTAAAGGTTATGCCCGACAGGTGAGCAAGGAGAAGGATGACGTGAAATACGAGGCCAATTTTGAAGTTCCGGCGGGTTTTGGAGAAGTCGGTGCGGTTCTGGTTGAGAACGAGCATCACAGGGAGATGTATGTGCAGGAAATCGTCGTACATGGTTTCCATAACGGACCTGTCAACGTTAAATGTGCTTCCTGGGTTCATTCCAAGTTCGACAATCCCCACAAGAGAGTCTTCTTCACAAACAAGGTCAATCTTAATTACACAGAAATTTGTTTATATATATCATACCATATATGTATGGGATTTTGATATATTCGGAGGTGCATGCAGTCATACTTGCCATGGCAGACCCCAAGCGGATTGAAGAAGCTAAGAGAGGAGGAGCTGAAGTTATTGAGGGGTGATGGGCAAGGAGAGCGCAAACTCTTTGATAGGGTTTATGATTATGATGTATATAACGATCTTGGTAACCCGGATAATGATTTAAGCAAGAAAAGGCCCGTAATCGGTGGGAAACAGTTCCCTTATCCACGACGTTGCAGAACCGGACGGCCCATGTGTGACGCCGGTTAGACTTTTTGGTCAAAGTTATTGATCTTACAAAAGAAAAAAAGAAACGAAAAGTACAAATTTCTTGGTTTTAATGTTAATGTTATGGTTGCAGATCCAGTTTCGGAGCAAAAGACCAGCGTACTGCCGTATATACCGAGGGACGAAGTGTTTTCTGAAGTTAAGTTGCTAACGTTCTCCATAAATTATCTCTACTGTGTGTTACACGGCATGATCCCGTTGCTTTCGTCTGCCATAACCGACGCCAATCGAGGGTTTTCAAGCCTAAGCGACATCGACAAACTGTTCAATGAAGGGATAAAATTGCCTCTTCAAGAGGAGAATAAAGGGTTCCTAAAATCTGTCATGCCTCGGCTCATTGCGACCGTTACCATCACCAACGATGTTCTGCGCTTCGAACCTCCTCCGACGTTCCATAGTGAGAACTCAATACTTAAACTCTCTTCCAATATTGTATGACGAAAGTTGAAAATTGAAATCACAGTTTAAATAATGCTTCTAATTACGTTTGCATGAATGTGATTTTATTTTATTTTAGAGGACAAGCTGTTTTGGACTAGGGATGAAGAATTTGCTCGACAAACTCTTGCCGGTTGTAATCCATTTGGCATTCGGCTGGTCACGGTATGATACTGTAATCCATTTGGACTAAGGGATTAATTAAGTTTGCGATTTGTCACTGTGTTTTGTATGAAATAATATCACAGGAATGGCCATTGAAAAGCAAACTTGATCCAGAAATTTACGGTCCCTCGGAATCAGCCATTACCAAAGAATTGATCGAGCGACAAATCAAAGGTTATATGACAGTTGATGAGGTACTATACAAACCAGCTTTCGAAGCTGAAACACCACTGTTTTTTTTTATTATACAAAGTAAGGTGATCATAAGATAAAAAAAAAACGACTGGTTTGGGTTTTTATTGTTGCAGGCAATAAAGCAAAAGAAGCTATTTATCCTAGATTACCATGACTGGTTCTTGCCATACGTTGAGAAAGTAAGAGGCGTTGAAGGCACAACACTGTATGGATCTCGCACACTGTTCTTCTTAAATCCAGATGAAACATTGAGGCCTCTAGCCATCGAGCTAACCCGACCGCAGATGGACGGCAAGCCGGTGTGGAAGTCTGTATACACACCGTCTTGGAATTCCCCCGATGTCTGGCTCTGGAGGCTTGCCAAGGCTCATGTTTCGGCTCATGATTCTTTCCATCACCACATGATTAGCCACTGGTATTTGCCAAATTAATCACATGGCTGCAATATCTTTTAATCTACTGTGAAAAGTGAAAATATTGTTTGAAATTTGTCCTTGGCCCTTGTAGGTTGAGAAGTCACTGTTGCACTGAGACTTACATACTTGCAGCAAATAGACAACTCAGTGAGATGCATCCAATCTATCGATTGCTGCACCCACATTTTCGGTACACGATGGAGACTAATGTTCTAGGTCGACAATTCCTTATCAATGCTGATGGGATTATCGAGAGTAATTTGAATCCAAACAAGTACTCTGTGGAGCTCAGCTCTTTGGCTTATGGTCAGGAATGGCGATTTGACCATCAAGGTCTTCCTGCAGATTTAATTAGCAGGGGAATGGCTGTTGAAGATCCCAGTGCACCTCATGGTCTAAGTCTAGCAATCAAAGACTATCCGTTTGCGAATGATGGTCTCATCCTCTGGGATTCGATTAAACAATGGATATCTGAATATGTCAACCATTATTACTCAAAATCCAGTTTCATAGAGTCCGATGAAGAGCTTCAGGCATGGTGGAATGAGATTCGAACAGTCGGTCACTTCGACAAGAAAGACGAACCGTGGTGGCCTGATCTCAGAACCCCACAAGACCTTATTCAGATCCTCACAACTATTGTTTGGGTTTGTTCCGGCCACCATGCTTCAGTCAACTTTGGACAATACGCGTACTCTGGTTACGTCCCCAATAGACCCACCATCGCCAGAACCAAAATGCCGGACGAAGACCCTACGGAGGAACAATGGAAACATTTTTTGGAAAACCCTGAAGCTGTGCTTCTTGAATGCTTGCCGTCGCAGATTCAAACGGCGAGAGTGATGGCTGTTGTGGATGTGTTGTCGTGTCATTCTCCCGATGAAGAGTACATCGGGGAAACCATTGAGCCGTCGTGGGCGGAAAACCCTGACATAAAGGCTGCGTTTGATAGGTTTCATGGCAGGCTGGTGGAGCTTGAAAGGGTTATTGATCAAAGGAACGGTGACAAAAACTTGAAGAATCGGAACGGCGCTGGGATTATACCTTACGAGTATTTGAAGCCGTTCTCGGAGCCTGGGATGACGGGGAAAGGAGTTCCGAATAGTATCTCCATTTGAAGCTGTTACGGGTGCAATTAATAACAACTCATTGTTGTATTTATAAAAAATTCAGTTATAAATATAATTGCAATATCGTTTATAAAATATATAAAACTGATAACCGATTAATGATAGGTTTATATTAGCACATAACAAAATTTAAATTAAAATATAAACTCAACGAATAATTGCAGTAAAAACGATGATATATTCACCTTAGAAAATCTTAAGCATAATAATACTTATACAAAAACTATATACTCTATAAACTAGGAAGCCTCATATTTACATATAAAAAATATTCTAAACTTAAAATATATAATTCAACTTCAATCACATTAAATAAAATGTTCTTACTAAAATCCAGTTCAATAACCTTAGCCGCCGCCTTCCCCATAGCTTCTATAAATTTTTTTTACGTGACAGCGGCAGCAGCGGCATCAATCTTAATTGCTGATTGTTGGTAGTTCTTTATTTTTATTTTTTTAGTTTATAATTTTTAAATTTAATAAATTTGTCCGTATAACATATTTTTTTCTACTTTTGGTACGTATCATCTGCCTTTTGGCACGTTATTCTTTTAATCGATTGTTTGATCGTTTTTTTTTTAATTTTTTATTAGGGCTGGATTTGACGTCGCCACGATTGATTAAGATGACGCTCTTTTGATTATCCTGTTGATCTTCATGTTTTGGACCCTCAAACTAAATTTGGATACAAGCTCACAGTCACCACTCTTGTTCACGATTCAGTTGTGGTAATGACCGTGTTGTCAGTGCCTTATTATTGTAATATGCATTTTTTAATATTGTTTGTTGTTGGTTTTTACCTTTCATCGTCGAGTTTTGGTGATGTTTTGCATCTTTTTTATTTCAAGCCTTTGAGTTAGATTTTTTTATATATTTTTTTGTATGGTCATATTTATGATCTGAAGACGTTAATTTTCATGCTTTTAAAAATATGTCCAAAACAGATTTATTTATTGAATTATAAACTCTTATTATATTTTTAAAATTTTCGTACTCCTATTAAAAAAATCTTACTAAATGTGAATTATTCAGTTTGTATTAATAGTTTATTTTAGTGCTTTGTGACTCTTGTTATGCCCGTGTAAACTGTTTGGGTTTCTCGATACCATCATATAAGTTAATTTTAGATCTAAAATAAAAATAAAACTTGATACTTTTCCGAAGTAAAATTAAAATTAGATACCCTAGTAATAAAATATTTGAAATTTATGTTCCAGCTTGGAGAACTTCACAATAACTACCAACATATTACACTTCCCAAATATGAGAAAATTATTAGATGGGTCCGGCTCATCATGTTATCTATTATCTCATCTAATAATATTTTTTTTATTTTATTTTTTTTAAGATGAATCTTCATCTCTTTCCTACATGTTATTAAATAAATGAATCGTATTATATGAGATTATAAATGACGTAATAAGCCGAGACCATATAATAATTTCTTCGAATAAGAGAAGGATTTTGGTCATATAGGTTAAGGGACCTATTTATTTATTTTTTAATAAAAAAATTACTAGATACTTTAAATAAGCATGTTACATGCGAAGGTGGATTTGTTGTCGTCAGCGTTGTCCGATTTTATCCGGTATCGATTTTAACGTCAAATGAAACCGACATGCCATTGCATTGTTTTTTGTGTTATATTTTCTGTATTGATTTCCACTGTCGTATTCGATGTTTTGAGATATTGATAGGGTTTATTCATACTAATATCGAGAGGTTGGTATGAATTGATATAAAATTTTGACTTTTTTTTTTAGAATTATCATATTGGTTGATGTTAGTTTAGTTCATATTATATTTTATTATAATAGTATGGAGTTTGGAGATTTAAATATATTTATATATGTTTATTTTAAGATATACAAGTTCAAATTATTTTCTTTATAAGGTATATGTGCATTGTCAAAGGGTTAAAAATATGTATGAACATATATTAACTTGTAATTACATTTAGACCATTCAAAAATATATTTGTATATGCAATATTTTTTATTTTAATTAATTAGAGTTTAAAAAAGAAGTAAAATTTTGATACATATGCTGTGTAAAACTAATTTACACAAGACTGCATATTTACACTATAAAATCTAAAATCTAAATTCTTAACCCTAGCCCTAAAAATTAAACCTTAAACCTTAAACCTTATACTCTAAATTCTAAATACTACCCTTAAATTATAAACCCCAAAACTTTAAACTAAAACCTCAAACCCCTTAAAACTAAAAGGCATGTGTAAACTAAAGGTGTGTCAAAAAAATTTCCTTTAGAAAGTTATAAATAATTTTAAAAATGTGAATAAAATTATTTTCTCCTCATATTTAAACTAATTTTATTTATTATTATAACTTTATGATTTTTTCTAAAATATAATTATATCCCAAAAATATAATTTTAAATTTATCTTAATTTATCAAAAGACAAATTATAAATATATAGGTCTAGACTTATTTGTTAATTTTTTTAAACAATTCCTACCTAGTGGAGTTTTGTTCCTAATGACTCTAGAACCATAACTTAGGGGAAAGTGTCAACCGAAAGCTTTTAACCATTTGCTCTAAAGATTGTTGACATATTTTTTTAAATATTAAATCTTATTCAAGTTAAAATTTCAAATAAGACATTGATAAGGTGTAACAACTTACCATATATAATTATTGTATACACATAAATTTGGTCTTTTTTATTTCAATATTAATTTTTATTATTGTTCAAAAAAACATTGACTTTTATTTTTATTTATCAAATCATGACACTTTTATTTTTTTTCTCTCTATATTTTTGTATTTTAAAAAACAAACAAACAAAGTACCTCAAGTATTACATTGTGGACACCAAAATTTGATATTTCCTCTATTTTTCGAATAAATGAAAAAAAATCAACATTCTCACATAATATTTAGACATTTTAAGCTCATGCTTTCTTTTATATATAAATAAAGACAATTTTTTTATTGATCTACTCAATATTTTAGAGTTTTTATAATTATTATTATTTTATTCATTCTTTCTTTCTGAGAAAATCTGTTTGAGGATTTAGCAAAAAAAAAAACATGTTATAGATCTGTGTTTGCTCCATGAAATCACAAGCGAGTTTACATGATTGGATAGATAGGAGAAAAAATTTGTGCCTTAAATGGAAAGTTTGATACAAGCACGAAACTGTGGACCAATGGCGGATATACATGTACCACTCTGAACTTTTTAAAAGTTATACATTTGTCCTTAATTTTTTTTATTTTTTATGAATTAATTATTAAATTTTTGTAGTATTTAAAGTTTATGTCCACTTTAAAAATTTAAAATTTTATTTATATCTATCCTTAAATATATTTCTTGAGTGTGGACTTCGGATATAATTGTTGATAATGGAATCCCCGGAGAACCAATGAGGCAATGAAGGAAAACGACAATAAGATTACGTGTGGTTCTATTTCATGGTACGTAGCGCAATTGATCTTTGATTGCAACGCCGTAACATCGAAGCAATGGTAATGGACGACGGATCGAAGGCGGAGACCTTAACTTGAATGTAGGGTCCAAGATTCCGACCAGGAAAGATGACTCCACACAAATGGCCTTGATTAGTTGATTTCAAACGAAGCTAGCTTGGATAGTAGTGCAAAAGTAGATCGGGTTTGCGTTAGCAAACAAATGAGGATAGGCGCCCCACGGATGTTGGGAGCTCCAAGAGCAGTGTTTTGCCGAGCAAATCTTGGATTTCATCAAGGTCTTGTTGGACGCCTATGTTTTTGATGAAACTAGCGACGGTTTGTTTTACAGTGACGGTAGCCTTAACAGCACAATGTTTCTGTGGAGTATTTGTTAGAGTTGCTTTGATGGGAGTGGGGGCGGTGGACCTGGAACCCGAGTTTAACAGTTTTACGTGTTTTATTGAAGTTTGAGTTATGGAGTGGGAGAAAACCAGGGCTGAAGAGCCATGGATGAATTGGTTTGGGAAGGGAAGTAAGTTTCTGATGGAATGAGATTGATGAATCTGATGTGCCTTCAACATTGTTTAGTTTGATGTTTTGGTTTACTACTCTTACTGATATATTTATATCTATATCCTATATAATTATAAAAGGCTATTTAAATTAAAACCGATTAGAACGATATTATAAAAGGCTATCAAATTAAAAAAATTTCAAGTATAATTTAAATTATAAAATAAGATTTATTTACTTGGTTAACTTAAATTTTTTAACTCGATCCAATATTCACCTTACTTCTAAGTGAATTGATGTTTCAATTTGAAAGCTTCTTGTTCAAATGTTTTTATATATAAAAAACATCATGGGTTGAGCCTATTAAATTTCCAATTTTAATTTAGTTTTTTATATTTAATAATTTGTTAAATATAGTTAATAAAAAAATATGCACTTGTTTTAACAATGCAAGTCGCTTCAATCACAAATAAAAGTTTGGAACAAAATATATGTAAAATTAGTTATTTAGTTCTTTCAATTATTTTGTTCCGAAAAATATGTGAACTAAAACGGATCAAATTAAAATATATGGACTAATTTCATAAATTAGAGGACTAAATGAAATAATTCAACAAAGAAAAACAAAAATGGAAGGCGCTATTGACCACTAACGCCTTCCAAAATCCAAAGTCATGCAATTCGGGGTGGAATATACCTCCTTCCAATTTGGGGTACAAATCCGTAAATAATTTCAAAATGGTGACATATCCGATATTTTCTTTTGTGTCGGTAAAAAACAACTAAAGCCGGTTTGGGACCGTATGTAGGATGTTATTGTTAACCCCTTATGATAAAATAACTATAAATTAAAATTTTAAATTACTATCAAATAATTGCAAACTAAAATAAACAAGTGTGATATGCAATAGTAAGATACATTACATTTTAATGAGAGAATTTTAGAGATTATATTATTGAGAAAAACAACCACGAACTCTAAATATAAACTAAAAACGGACATAAAACATAATCAGTTCAATTTGATAATGATTAAAAGACTTTTATTTTAAAATATAATAAATAATAAATATTATTGTAAGGTTGTAATTATCTTTTTATATTATACTTAAATAAAAGGCAAAGTGACAAAAGATGCCTCCAACGTTTTATATTTTGTCTGTAACACCCTGATTCCGTCCCGGATCCAGAGCATCATTTTCGGGTCACCCAAAATTGACCCATCAAAATTTCTCGTCTAAAACCACAAGTTAGGAATTTTCAAGATAATCCATTACCATAAAATCCACATAGGTAATAATATAAAAAGGGGTTTACAAAACATAATTTCCAATTAAAATACTCCGTTTGGCCAAATACAGTAAATCAGAATAAAATACAGACTCAACTGTGGTAAGGTCCTATGAATACAAACAGTCCAAACTAAACATCAAGTACTGTACTCTGAGATTGGCTCGATGCTGGAAAATCCTCCTCGATGTGCTCCTCCAAATGCAACATGTCAACCTACGCACGGAAGAAACCACAATTCCGCACGTTGAGCTAACAAAGCTCAGTGGTACATTTCTACTCTACCGCAATTCATGAATATCATAAAACAAGCATGCATGATAATATAATCAAGAGTGCACATAAAGGCTTTTCCACATCTAATGATCATCTTCTAGCCTATCCTAGCTAGAGCTTACCACTGTCTCAAGATACCATTATTATGTAAGAAGTTTACCAAGCCATCCCAGGCTTACCGTACACGAGGTCTCACCAACCACTGAATTACGTCCCATACCTTGATCACATAGCCCAAGGGTTATCTAGCCTATACTCGAGATCACTAAGTCCATCGAGTTACATCTCATACCCTGATCACAAAGCCCAAGGGTAATACAACCCATACCTGAGATCACATAGCCCATCGAGTAACAACCCTACCATGATCGCATAGCCCCAAGGGTAAAATAGCCAACATCTATTATCCATACAACAACATAAATAACATACATTCCCTAATGGCCAATGTAGCCCTACTATTTATCCCGTGCTCACACAGCCATCGGGTTACCCGTGATCACATAGCCGTTGGGTTAGGATCATATCCGGATCACTATAGCCACAGATACGTCATAGACATACTTGGATCACATAAGCCACAAGCAGTCTTTTCTTGAGATTACACAGCCGAACAAGATACTCGAGATCACATAGCCCATCGAGTTACATTTCCATATCCTGATCACATAGCCCAAGGATAGGTTTCGGATCGCATCCATATCACATAGCCCGTGGATACGTAGGATGTACTCGATCACATAGCCTGAAGTACCCATCCCCTTAATTAAGTTCCCTTGTATTGACTCTAGGACATCCGAATTCCTAACCAAGACTCATACGATGTCACATGCTCCCCCGAGCATCAACATATCTCACCGAGAGATAAAAGACATCCTGCCAACCATTACCAATGCCCCAAGGCATGACTCATTTGTTACACTATTTAATATGTGTCTTTAGGATTCGTTTACGCCTTTCTCATTAGATTATCTCTTTACTCGGGGCAACCATCCTACATGGGCATCCCTTCAGCACACAACAAGGACCCCAAGCTACCCGTAGCAATATCTAATCCACCACGGATCCCTATGGATTACCATTCCAAGCAACTCTTTCAATTATTACCAAGCCATTAGCCATTAATCCTCCTACGGGTTGCTGACATCGATTTCTCAATTTTAGAGTTTGTTCTATACCTTTAGGGACCTACCGGACCCTTTACCACAATTTATAGAACCCCTGAACGCGAACTCAACTTTTTTAGGCAGATTGCCCAGCTAGTATCGATACTCCAAGGTGAGTATCGGTACCGCCCTATTGGTATTGATACTCCCCCATGAGTACCGATACCCTAACTAAGTTCAAAAGAGTTAGACCACAAGCCGTACCGATACGCTTTTACCTCGTATCGGTACCCAGCATCGGTACTGAGATTGCCCCGTACCGATACTCCAACCTTCGAGTATCGGTACGCTAAGCCTATCCCAGGCAATAAAACAGTACGTACCGATACGCCCCTTGCGTACCGATACGCCTAAGCGCTACTGGATTTCCATTTGAGTGGGGTACCGATACACGGGGAGGCGTACCAGTACGCCCCTCACACACCATCTCTCAAAATACAAAGGAGTATCGGTATGCAGCCACCCCGTACCGGTACTCGAGCCCAAATCTTGAAACCTGGAGTTCGGGATTACACCAATCCCACCCTTAACCCCCATGGTTAAGTCCCAATTCTTCCCTACAAGTTATTTAGAGTATATTAGGTGGTTTCCTACCAATTTTACCCATTATCAACTCCCAAAACGTAATTTACCATTAGAGGGTTTTAAAGCTCAAGAACCCTAACTTTGCTACTCATGAACATAACCCAAGTAAAGCAATCATCTTATGAGGCTCATGAAATGTAGAAGTCAGAAATGTATTGACCTTAAGCAAGCAAAACCCGAAATGAAGCTCTCACCAAGCTCCTACCACCTCTCTTCTTAGTCCAAGCTTCCAACTCAACCTCCACCAAATCTAATGATGCTTAGCTCGAAATGAAGATCCTTTGATGCTGATAAACTCTTCCTTGATGACCAATCCAAGATTCATACTCCACCACAACAAGTTTCCATATTTTTCTTTGTGTTTGGGGAAGGAGTTTGAAGAGGAAAGAGATAAGAAGAAAGATGGGGATAAGATGACTTCACCCCTCTCTTCCCTCTGCAGAAAATAACCAAGGCCATCAGCCTTTGTCTCCCATTTATGATTTTACCATACTACCCTTCCTCAGAACCCAACATAAGCAAAGCCCAAAACCCCCAAACAAGCCCAACAACACATGAAGGCCCATTATAGCCCAACGTCTCGGCCCGACACATCGGTCTAAGACCCGGGTCAACGTCCGTTGTTGACTCAAGAAATCTGGGTCGTTACATTGTCATTTGGCCCCTATTTTTTTGAACAAATAACTCCCAACGTTTCATTTTGGTCCAAATATACATATGTTAGATGAAAACTGTCAATCAACTGACGGTTAATGGATGATTCTGACTGGACTTGTCACATGTACATATTAAAAACAAGTTCCATTAAATATTTGTATATAGGTGGAACCCAGATTTAAACAGTTTAATTTGTGTGTACAAGTTTATTCGAATTTGAAATCAAACGTAGATATTTGAATGGGTAAACTTCACCGGAGGTCCCTTTTGTTTGGGTCTTGTTCTATTTTGGTCACCCATTTAAAAACAAGATTATTCTTGACACTTATGTTTTCGTCCTGTTTTATTTTAGTCATTGTGTTGTTAACACCATTAGTTTGATGATGTGGCAGGTTAGTTAAAAGGGTTAATTTCTAATTTGACCCTTGAACTTTAAATAAAATATTAATTTAGCCCATAAACTCTCTCAACCTCAATCTTATCTCATAATGTGGACCTTAAATCAACCCTTCACCTTTTGTTCTCTTCCTCTCCCTTCCTCTAAACGTCTGGTACCATGGCAATATCATTGGACCATCATCATATTTGGTTAGTAAGAAAATATGAGAAAATGGAGAACTTGTATACAAGAAACACAATTTTCCAAGCTTTCAAAATTCATCAAACCCCCTGCAGAATACCAATTAACATAAACCAAAATCCCATCATCCAAATCTTGTGTTTTTGGTCTTGAATATACATATGAGAAGTCTTTTTTTTTCGGTTTTGAATCCTATTTCAATGGCTCCTTTCTGAGTTTCTTAAAAAACGATGCCTTTAAACTCCAAAACGGTATATCTACTTTTTTTCCTTCTCTTAGAAAGAATTTTCTGGGTTTAAATCACAAAAATAATTCACTTTTTTTTTTCTCTTGTATATCTTGTAGTTTGCATGTTTAGAACATAAACGAAATGGGTTTGTCCATGGGAGCTTAAGAAATAGCTCAATTATGTTCGGACTTGGTTCATTTTGTTGAACAATGAACAAAAGAATCACAGTTTTTTCTTATTTTTGCAGCTCATTCAAGCTTGGATGACCATTTAGCTCGCCGGTTTGGTTTAAATCAATCTAAGTATCAACGTGCAACTTCATATTCTGGAACGCACATTCGCTGGTTTCATACCTCAACCTGTTGTTGCAGCCATATGTACATTCAAGACCAAAAACACAAGATTTGGATGACGGAATTTTTGGTTCATGTTGATTAGTATTCCGTAGGGGTTTGATGGATTTTGAAAACTTGAAACATTGTGTTTCTATTATACGAGTTCTCCATTTCCTCATATTTTCTCATTAACCAAACACGATGATGGTTCAGTGAGAATAAAAGGTGAAGGGCTGGCTTAAGGTCCCATATTATGGGATAAAAGTGAGGTTAACAGAGTTTAGAGGTTAAATTAATATTTTGTTTAAAGTTCAAAAGTCAAATTAAAAATTAACCCTTTTTAACTACCGTGCCACATCATCAAACTAACGAGTGTTAACAGCACGGTGATCAAAATAAAACAGATAAAAAATATAAGTAACAAGAATAACATTTTTTTATTATAAGTGACCAAAATAGAACAAGAACCAAATGAAAGAGACTTCCGGCGAAGTTTACCCTATTTGAATAGAAGTAAAAAAAAAGTCAATATTGTTCAACATACACTGCTATCATATTTTAACAAAGATGTTCCATTAAACAGCAAAAACTGGTTAAAGTCACCTAAAACTAAATAAATATTAACAGAGATTAAATTCGAAATTAAAAAAAAATAATCTTTCCTAACATCCAGGAATGCTGCACCATCTTAGGATGATAATACACATTACAGCCTTTTTGAAAATAGAATATCTTACATTGACCTACATGCGATATCAAACCGGGTGACGATTTCGGGTCAAACAGAAGTACATTCTAAACCTAGAAACGATGAAATAGCAAAATGGAGAAACAAAGACTCACATTGAATGGCTTTGCATTCGCTTGCCATGTCAATAAATGCAAATGCCTATCATCTTCATCTTAGGGGCATTTTCTTTGGATATATGAAGCTCCATGTTCTTCATACCTGTCAGATGCATACATTTAAAATTAACCATTATACCATAGCCCTATTACGTGTTTACTGGTACTGGTGTTCGGTTGATAACACCGAGATTGCAATACGAAAAGGGAAACAATGATGCTTACTCGGACTTGGAGAACCACATCTGCTGGAATGAACCAAGAGATGCCAGTATACTTCCTCCTATCCAGACGCTGTTTTATAGGTATAGGACAGAATTTAATGAGAGCAAGTAAAACAAAATTTCTTGTTGAAAATTTGCACAAGCTTATGCTAAAATATAGCATAACTGGAAAAGGTATCAAGTTGTTTTAGTCTTGTTATGAATGGATTCGAAAATGTCGACTTTGGAAACGTTAATCAATAGAAGGTAAATCACTATGGCATTTTAATCATTCATCTTATAGGTTCATGAATTCTATATTTTTCTCTTTGCTGTTTACATGCTACTTTCCTTAATCTATAAGCTTAAGTAATCATGTGTACTACAGCATAAGCGACAATCAATTAGTTAACTTATTTACCTGGCACACAGAAAAGAATTTAGTTAATGTTTGAGAACTTGGATTTGGATTTCAAAGATAGTGTAAATAAAATGCTAAAAATGCAGCATTCATCAATAATTCTCAAATCCATAGATTTGTTAGATGCCTAAATACTAATATAAATTTGGATTTGATAAATCCATGTTTTTATACTAGCAACTATATATTGTGTTGAATCTTAACTATTGACCTCTAATGTATATGTTTCATTCTTATAATTTACACAGCAAATGAAATCTAAATCCAAGTTCCCAAACAGAGCATTAGAGAATTTGAGAGAAGTGGGTTCACACAAAGAAAATAATAAATCCAGCAACAAAGAATATTGATGATGGCTCAAAAAAGAAAATGCATTTCTTAGGACCAGAAAAGAATAGAAATTGCAAAGCAAAACAGATGAACAGGTAGAACCCAAAAAAAAAAATGAAATCAAACCACAACGAACCTGAATCTTCTTTCTGTTGCATTTCCACTTGCCAATACTTTAACTCTAGCAGCTTGAGGAGATTCCTTCGTATTGACAGACAACAGTAGTGTTATTTTGCTACCATAATTTTTATTCTAGCAACATGCAGAACTATGACAGAAGAAACTATGGCGATGCAAAATCATGTTTTCAAAGATTATGTCAGATCATCAATAACTGTAAAGATCAACAACTGCTATTACAGAAAATATAAATGCAACACGTCGAAATCAAGCTACAGGGTCATAAAGGGAGTAAGAAATGAAAAAATAGCTTGTGCAGGAATGGAAAACAAAAAAGAATACCTCCAGCAAGTCTTTCTCAAGTCGTTCTTTCAACTGTTGCATTGATGCTGTGCCACCAGCAAGCTGCAATATAAATGAATAGCAGAAGTGATAATATCAGTCATGCAAAAAATTATCCATGTTTATCAATTACTCCCTCCGTCCCATTTATTTTGTCCATTGTTGACTTTTCACACAGTTTTAGGAAGAAAAAAATTGTGTAAGAATGTGTAAGAAAAATGATGTAAAATAATTGAAACAACAATTTTATCCTTGAAAAGTTGAATTTTGTTTTGTTGGGAAGCTAAAAAAAGAGTATAAAGGGAAATGTGCCTTATAAAAGTTGTTGATTTTTTCAATGAGACATTTTAAGTGGGACAATTTCAAAAAAAAGAATCAGAGGGAGTATATTGAAAATATTTCATCCATCAGGCTAATTGTTTTGGAAATAATATTCTAAAAAAGAATCATGAGATGAAAATATTATCAGGACACTGGAGTACAGGCTTGCTTGGATGTGACTGACTGACCAATATACTGCCAAACAATTCTTTCCTGATGTCAACATCACATCTATTGATACTTTCTATGACCTGTAAAAGATGGAAAAAATGCTTAATTAAGTAATCCTTGTGAAAATACAAGAGGTTGATATTAAAGGCAAAATGCATGAAGTAAACTAGCATACCATTTGTGGCAAACCACGAGCAGATGAAGAAATCTCAGCAAAATTGTCCACTCCAGGAATTGTCTAGTAAAAAACAAGAAAATCAGAAATAATGTCAACATACACACTCAAATTATTAATGGAACAATATACTCTAGTTATGCAAGAAAAATAAATAAATAAATAATTCAACAAAAAAATACTCCAATAACTTGATTCCAACCATTTGTGTTATCACCAAGAATTACAGGTCAGATAAGGAAACCAAAAGTAGCCAATTGAAAGGAGCAATGAATTACAGGTCAGAAAAATAAATTTTAAGAAAAAAGAAACTGCAAGTGCACAAAAAGCATTAAAAATGAAATCAGGATCTCCAAAGTTTGAAGACCACCTACCTGAGCCAAAGAAGGGTTAAATAGAATATCAGGGATCTTGAATCTATCAGCACCAATTTCAATAGTCCTGAATTAACATAAAAGAAAATGCAAGATCAATTAATATTAGTAATAATAGAAATCAAGATCCAAGGACTACTTTGTCATAGCTAAACAGACTTAAAAATGCAGTTGTTACTCAAGTTGCCTGGTGAATCCAAAGGGTCCAAAAAATAGCAAGTACAAAAGTTGTTTACATTTCAACTTGAGGATGATAGCAATCAGAAGAAAAGCAACCTAATTATGACAAAAAATGGTGCTAATAAAATAGTATGGAACTCACTGGCCATCAGGTAGCTCGTATGGGGTCATTGGGATATTTGAATATGAACTTTCTGCAAAGGAAAAGGCAATCATAAAGCTGTATAAATCAAATTAACAATATCAACGTCACACAAAATAGATTTTTTAAAAAAGCATAATATCATAGATAGCATTCCAGCTACAGCAAACAAGGATCTTTGAGATATTATTGAATGCAGCTTCTATGATTATGAACATGCATAACATACAAACATAAAATATGAATAAAAGGATGAAGTGGCATGATTTTACAAGAAAAGACGATGACAAACGAAAACAAACCATCATATGGGGTATCTGGAGCTCGACAGACACTTTCCTTGATATCACTTGCAATCACTCTCTGTTGTAAGAAGATATACAAAGGTATTACAGGAACGAACTTGTCAATTTGGAAAGGGACAACAATGATTAAAAACAAACCTGAGAGTAAAGTTTGTAGGATTCTGTTGTGTGTGGCAAATCAACATCTACAGTCTGAAATTCCCAAAACAAAAGTAAAGAGAATTATCAGAAAGTAATGTAGGCTATTTACTAGAAATTAATAGGAACAAGAAAAAGTGAAACAGCAGCTGGAGTTTCAGTTTCAATAAAACTTTTTAACTCTGGAAAATCAATTATGATAAGAGGAACAAGACAAGCATCATTCTCCAGTCTCCACCATGTAGCAATGCTTTTAAGTTCGTTTGCCTTCTCTTTTAAGATTTAAGTTATAACTATATAGCATATATTTAAATAATGGATCCCCCCCAATACCATAATAAAAGAAGATGAAGGGAACTTTTGTCGGTGTTCAAAATTTTTAACTATTACTCAGGGACTGTTAATATTCAAATTGCTGAAACATCATTATATTTTTGCTGTTTTCAGTTCTCTGGCTTGCATATGTCAGCATCACACATAAAACAGGGAGTGATGTGATCTCCCACTTGCCACATTTGAGCAGCATCAAGGATTTCAAAATAAGTCATTAGTCTTGAAACTGATCATGAACCTTAAATGGGTTTTTGAACAACAGTGTTGTCAAAGAAAATAGTTGAACAGGTTTTTGTCTAATTTCATTAGGATTGCCAGTGTATTCAAAGAAGTTGAACTTGGGATGACAATATGCATGAAATTCAAGAAACAAAAGCAATTGATGGCATAAACCTTAAATGGATTCCAGTGATATTATAAATGATATTATAAAGTACCTGGAACACCCCCGGTTGTATTTCCTTTCTCTTAAAAGAGTACCTTGGTTTTATCTACAAACATCAGGAAAACAATTTAAATTGAAGCAATGAAAAGTGACACGGGAATTCTCACCAATAACTCAATGCCATCACTTACCACGGTGCCTTTGCTTTCCAAGCTTTTCATCAAGCAATCGGTGAGAAATTCTCCTCCAATAGGAGAAGAAGACACTGCCTGTTTATTGCAACCAAAAAACAAAAATGGTAACAAGGGAAAGGTAAAATAAAAAAACAGATCATTGGAGATTGGACTGGTAAAGGCAAGTGAGAATTTAAAAGAGAAAAAAGTCATCAATCAAATAGTTAAAGATCTCACAGAAATAAAATTTCATCCAGCATGAAGTTCATTTTCAGGATAAAAAAATTAACATTTGAATTTTGCTTTCCCAGCAAATCATTACTTGGCATAAGAAAATGAAGAGTGCAACAATCAACTCATAAAGCCAAGGTGCATATTCGGCCTAAGTTATAAACCTTTTATAGGAATTTGCAACTCAACACAGCTGCTAACATATTGCCAACTCCAGTCACAAGAAAGAATTTTATCCTAATTCCTTATAAGATCCACAAGATAAAAAATTTGCCCAGAAACAGCTCTCCAATAGACAATTAAAAATTTTGTTCGTTTCCAGATTAATTCAACATTGAATATCTTTTTGGGGGAAAGAGCAATCTGAGCAGCAAAGTGGATAGAGTGCAAAGGAGAGGGAGAAAGAGGGGGGATACCTTTTGAAGAACATAACCATCATGTACTGGGGCAACCGTAGTTAATCCTCCACCACTAAAAGAATTAATAGTTATATATAAAAACATGTTAGTAAAAGAAAGCAAGGAAAACTTGATTTGAGGGGTGGATTCCAGATTTAGGTTTGGACACAAAAGCCTCTCAGGGCTATTTATGTACTGTTATTTCATCAAAGAAACAACAGAGAACATTGTTTTTGTCTTTGTTTCCACAAGATAGAATTTAGAGCCACTCTCTGATTACAGAAATTTAAGAATATAAATCATACCTATCAATAACAACAGAGGTAGCACGTCCTGATGCAAATGATGTAAGAACCTGACATTCAAAAGAACTGCAATGAAAACCCAATTAAAAAAACAGAAAAGCTGGAAATGAGGAAAATAGTAATACCGCATTCTTGGCCAAAAACAGAGCAGGAACTTTGTACTTTTCAAACATGAGTTCTGCTATCCTGTTAGATTTTAACAAAACCGAAGAGCATGTTTTCAGATTGGAGAAAGAAAAAGGCAAAGAAAATTAACTACACTTGAGGGCTTGGAAATTCTCACTTCTCCCTCTGTAGTTGAGTGTTGGAAGAAGGTTCAGCAAGTAGCATAGGATGTTCCTTAGGATCAATGAGTAAACAATCCTTGAAAGCATGATCCCAGATGTTATCAACAATATCCCAATCAAGAACAACCCCATCCTTTAGGGGAGACACCACCTGAAGAATGCAAACAGCTATCAACTAAGTAATACATACATAAACAGTAAATAACTAAATGAACTGAAACGAAAAGGCAAGTATCATCAAGCAAACACCTCACCTCCATATGGTCACGGCGAAACCCCAAGGCTTGGGAGCCTACATACAATTTGCGTTTTCCTTTGGGTTTGTTGGAATCAGCATTATTGTTGTTAGTCTCGGAATCGTTGTTTTCTTTGTCATCATCAGCATCCATTTGATCAATGCACCCCACAACCTTAACGTACAAAACAAAAAAAAAAAAACATAAACAATGAAGAATAAGAGTAGGTCGAAAAACAGAAGGCAGAAATTATAAAAACGAAGCTTGGACTTGTCTTACAGAGGGAAAAACAGCCTTGGGAGCATCTTCACCGGCATAACCAGCTTTGCAAGTGTGAGACCCTAAGTCTATCACTATAGCCGATACTTCATCTGTTCACGTTAATTATTACGTATAGTTACTTAATTTTGCGATTCAAGAAGTAAGCAAATCATCACAGTAACAACACACAGACAAAATGCCTAATGAGACTCAATTTTATTACTACTCACCCCCTCCATACATGGCTGAAACTCAGAGTGAAAAGCGATAGATACCGGCGGGAACAGGTCGGAGATGTGGTCGCCGGTCACGGATAAGATGGACAGACGGCGAAAGTGCGACCGGGGCGGCGTTGGAAAGAGTTTTCTCGATTTTTCTTTGATGGTAATTTGGGCTTTTAGTTTTCGAGGGTTTCCAACTTCCCTTTCCTAATTAGGGTTTCTTTTGGGCCCTTTTACAGATTTATTGTCTATAACGTCCCTCCTTTCTACAAAATTTGTAAATAAACCAAATAAATGCAAGTCTTCTTCACTATTCACAAAATGCACTTTTATTTTTTTTAATTATTTTTTGTATAAGATGAAAATTATAATTATTTTTTAATACAGTTCAAGAATTTTACAGAATTATTGTATGTATTTTAAAAAATACATCTTTAAATGCATTAAAATAAGGTAAGGACTATATTTAAATTTAATATATTTTAATAATTGTATATTATTAATGTTAAGAATAATAATGTTTTTAAATTTATTTAATGATATTTATTTATATTTATTATTTTTAATTAAATAATTTATTTTTTCAAAATATAAATTTATTAATTATTGTATATTAAATATAATATATTTTATGATTTTAATGTTAAACTTAATATACAACATTAATTTTAATGCATGTAAAATTACAAAAATTTATGTTATCTAGTTTTTTTTACAAATTTGTTAGGTTAAATTAAAGGATTAGGAATTAAAATTTATAATTTAAAAATTTTAGTTCATTATATAAATTAATTTAATTAATAAAAAAAAATATTTTTATATAAGATTTTATTGACAATTAATTCAAATAATGTTTCAAGAATTGTACAGAATTATTGTATGTATTTTCAAAAATACATTTTTAAATGCATTAAAAATAAGGTAAGGACTATAGTTAGATTTAATATATTTTAATAATTGTGTATTATTAATGTTAAAGAATAATAATGTCTTTTGTTCATTTAATGATTTTATTGTGTAAAATATAATTAAATAATTTGTTCTCAACATATATATAATTATTGTATATTAAATATAATATATTTTAATAATTGTATATTAAATTTAATATATAAGGCTATTTTTAATGCATGTAAAATTATAAATTTAATATCTAATGTTTAAAATATAGGTTATGTTCAAGGATTAGGAATTAAAAATTATAATTAAAATTTTTACTCTTCATTATATAAATTAATTTAAATAATATTACGAATATAGATTAAATTTTAGGACAATTATTCAAATAATGACATAGAATTACATGTGATTAGATTTTTGTTATTTAAAAATGTTTAAATTACATATCATTAAAATTTTAATTTAAGAATGAAAAAATAAATTATTTGGATTCTATACCTTTAAATCAAAATATAGTATATATGGATAGAATAAGATCAAACTTACACGTAATGTAATACTTCATAGTTTTACACCTTTTTGTATCGCATTGAGATGAAATGGAAATAGATTAGATTAAGATTTTTTCCAAGTGATGAAATGTTTTAGGGAAAGAAAGTAAAAAATTAATCTCAACCATTCATTTTCTCTCATCCATCGCTCATAAAAAGGTGTAAAATTCAAAAGTTTTACCCAATATAACAAGATTCTATCCCTATAATATATATATATATATATATATATATATTCTTCTAAAAATCGTTATGTTGTCATCTCTTCCCTCCATGTGGCTAAAGCAGGAGAAACAGATAAACTTTTATTGCAGGAAAGTTGCATCAAAAGTTAATTTGCAAAAGATATACATACATGTATATTCTCCGAATCAAGGAATGACAGAAAGCTCACCATTCTAAAGGTTCTATTCTCTACCTGAAAGGATTTCTAGCAGCATCATTACAAGGTAACATGTTAAGTTGTCTTTACATGATCTGCCTCATGGATCATGTTACCTAGAAAAATAAACAAAAGAATATAGTACCCCATTCTTGTTTTGTTCATCACATCACATGAATCCACATGTCAAGAAACTAGGGAGATCAAGAGAAAGGTGATCCAAATTAGAATGGTGCAATTTCTGCAGACTATTCACAAATATCACAGACAAGATGCTTGTGAATTGTGATATTCTCAAAGAAACTCTACTGTTTCTGATGTTTTCTTACAATGACATGATAATGTGAATAAAACTTAATCTCAGCCCTAAATCTACAGCAACACAAGACTTGCAGAAGAAAAAAAAAGTTAATATTGAATAAGTTGCAGATACAGAAGAAGAAAAAAAGTAGAGATCCACTAGTCCTATCTATCCAACAGTAAAGGAAAGAAAACTGCAAAAATGTTGAAAGAGAATTTGACTTTATTTCTCTTTCTTCCTCAGATCTATAGGCAGTAGGCAAGCGCTGGAGTTACTTGTTCTGGTTGGGATTTGGGGAACTCGGTGGTGCTTTTCTAAGACTTGCATCCAAAGGATGTTGAATGGCTTCACTCAACTTGTTTAGATTAGCAGAAATAGAAGCAAAAGAACCTACCAATATCCTCGGTTGATTTCTATCTCTTGGATGTGCGTTTCTCCAACGGTGGAGGGACAACTGAGAACAGATCAGTAGATTAAAGAGTATCAAGGCAAAGACAGCAAAAAGAGCTCTATGATTGAATTTCATATTGATCTTCTTTCGGAGAAGAAATGCAATAGAGATAACTTTGGAGCTAGCTAAGACATTGAGAGAGATCTTCAAGAAAGGTGACAGTGCATGTCTTACATGTTTCTGCTAAAGTCATAATACAAGTGTAATATATATAAATGTTACTAGACAATTACTCCATACCTACTAAAAACAATGTTTGAAAGTTGAATATTCCCATCTTGATCAGGTATCATGTGCTTATACTAAATTCAATATCAAAGCCCTATTTTGACTAGGTATCATGTGCTTAAACTAAAATCTATATCCTAGCTAGTAAACCAGGGTTGTGTCATATTTGACTTGGCTGGTTTTGATTACTAGATCTAATGTATATCCAGTCAGTTTCTAAAATAATGGAGCAAAGATACTCATAAGCACAATTTATTTGCTGTAATAAGTAATAACCAAACCTCGGTATAGGTTAGAGAAAACTAATGGCAGCAAAGTAGGCCAGTAAGTCCATTCAAATAATCATAAAGTGCATGTTGGTATTTCCTGTTGATGAATGCAGAAAAACAGAATTGAAGTTTCTGCTTAAAAGGAAAAAACAGAATGCAGAATTTTTCTGCTATTGCTCAATAAAAAAAATAATTTACATCTCTCGATACACACTTATATAGGCTCTAGGTCTTTTAGTACATTAAGAAGACCTTCTTAAGATAACTTCTAGTTCTAATCTACTAAGTTGATAGACTCTAACTACAATAAGGAGTCCTACTAAGGATAAAATCTAATCTATTAGGGAGATAAACTTTAAGTAGGATAATTACTACATTATTTACAAACACTAAAATTTCTCTCGGATAACTCACATTTCCACTAATAATGCAGATTAGAATATCTTCTTGATCAGATTTATTCTCAATCATTTTCTTTGTTATTTAATGAGATTGGGAACTTGGAAGCAGCTGATCATGTGACGCTGATTTCAAAGGTACGTTTCTCTGTCTTTTTCTGCAATCCTCAAATGTTAGATAACATGTCTCATGTGACTAATCACATGAGACCGAGATCAGTTGCATCATTTGTCTGTCCTAACCTGTGTAACAAAAACAGCTAAAGTTAGCTGGTAATCCTGCTTTCTGCAAAACAATCACTCATAAAAATTATAGGAAAATGCCTACCAATTGAGTCCTTTGAACTTCACTGGGGTTAAAGCATTTGAAGGATTTATACATATTTCAAAGATCACATCAGCAGTTCTTCATTTGGAAAATTAAGCTTTTTTCCAGGGCAAAACTGTCTCGATTAAGAGGTAGAGTTTTTTTTTTTACTTGGCAATCCTAATATTGTTTCCTGAAACTCTCAGATTCCATCTATGCATAGGGTTTTAAACTGTCCTACAATGCATTCAGAAATGTACTGGTAACACCCGGAAAAAGAAGAAGAAGAAGAAGAAGAAATGATTGATCAAAACCGAATGCATAGGCTGGAATTGGACAAAAGATAATACATAGGTGATGCTCTGGATGGGAGGATAGCGTGGAGTATAGACATCATTCGACTTTGTGAATATCTTATACCGATCCCGACCCAAGTCCAACAACACATTGATGAGGATCTCTAAATTGAATTCACCTTTCAGTCACAACTCACATGATAAAATCAGCAAATTTGATTACTTCTCTTCTATGAATGATTTAATCAAAGGTTACATAGTCAAATCATTTGACACAATATTAGCTGCAACTCACGCTATCTCTTCATGATCAGACAATATTGAAGGATTCTCCTTCTGTACAACAGTATTGTAACCATAAAGTCTTGCAAAACAAGAAATTAACTGCTCGTGAATAACTTCTTCAGATGGAAGCGCTTTAGATGTCTCTCTTCTCAAAAAAGTAACTTCTTTATCTGTAATTCCGCAAGGCACAATATGTTTAAAATACTCCAAATCGGGATCGATGTTGAATGCTAGCCCATGAGAGGTTATTCCATGTGAAATCCGGACACCAATTGCACCGATCTTTCTTTCTCCGACCCAAACTCCCATCTCACCCTTTTGGCCAGCACAAGCTTTCACACCGTACAAGGACGATAATTCAATCATAGTTGACTCAAGTTTCTCCACATAGTTCCTGGCACCGAGCCCCATTTCACAAAGTGAAATAATAGGATATAGGATAGCTTGATGGGGACCATGAAATGTAATGTCTCCTCCCCTTTGCGTATAATGAAGCTCCGCTCCAATATTCTTCAATTCAGACTCCAGTATTAACAGATTGTGATCGGTCCGTTTTCCAAGTTTATATGTCGGTGGCTGTTGTAGGGACAAGAGAGTATCAGGAATCCTACATAATTTTCTATCAGATACCAGCTTCTCCTGCAGCTTAAGTGCATCCAAGTAATTGACAAAACCCATTTTCCACACCTCAAGTTTAAGTGGACCTCTCATTCCCTGTAGAATACACCGTAATGCAATCAAGAAATTTCCAGTGCTTACCTATTACTAATTGAAATACATAGGATTCCAAGTGAGCAAAAGAAAGCGAAATCAAACGATAGGGAATTACCCAAAAGGTTGAAGAAGTTGCTTGAACTGCAGTTATTTATTTACGGTTTAGCTTCTGGGTTTCGGAGGTCACCTGTTGCTGAGATATTCGAACGCAAATTGCAGAGGGGTCGTTGGAAATTCAATTCGCGGAAAGATACCAGCCCAATTTGAAGGTTGTAAGATTTCGAAATAGTAAAATTCAGGAGAATAACGAGAAGCAAATTGAAAAGTGGAAATTAAAGAACAAACTATACGGAGAAAGAATGTGTAGAAAAATTTAACTTTGCAAGAGCAGCAGAGGTTCCAATTAACTCCCCCAGTTCCAAATATTTCCCGTTGTGGTTGTCACTTTTTACATTATTTAAATGTTTGAATATGATATGTCACGCGAAGGTGTGCAAGGTAATTTAGAACGAAAATATTTTTGTGCAAAAAATATATTTATAAAAAATATTCAACAATTTTATTTTCAAAAAAAAAATATTCAAAAAATGATCACAAGAGGAATGGTAAAAGAATTTATATATAAATTATAAGCATGTTAACGGATGATTCATCCGAAACAGGGGAACCTCCTAAAAACATTAGTATGCAATGCATTGAATTAAAATTATAAGCAGTGGTAATTATCCATAACTTTCAATTGTCAAAGTTTGCGAAATCAGATAGAAGAGCCGTCGCTCTTCGCAAAATGTCTGTTGTATTTAACATCTTGTAGCTGAACAAAGATCCTCGGCATAACACACGACAAGTATTATGGCCTACAGGCATCTAACTACCTCTACATCGAAATGAAATGAGTTACCAGGTGTTGTCAGGTGTGAAAACGATGTTGATAGTAAAAAGACACCTGATAACCGATGAACACGCGTGCTTGTTGGCCCGCTTAGCGAAACAGCCTTTGCGCTGATCTCTTAGGTACTTTGCCTTCAAGCTTCAAGCTTCTATAAGCTTCCCGGATGTGGCAAGGCCTGATCGGTCCTGATTCTTTTCTCTCTGTCATGACCATTCTAGCTGCAAACCACCAAAAACAATGAAAAAAATAAACTTAGTTGCTTAAACTTTGATCCGTGAACTTTTTAGCATTGTGGATGATGTACGTAATTGAGAAAGCTTCAAAGTGCTGCATTTATATGCCTCCATATGCATGGTTTCATCCTGTCTGTTTTCTATTTCAATCAAAACTAATTTGCATCTGGAAATGAAATCTCAACACGACCAGCCGACCACTACAGATGAAAAGCGCATGTACCTTTCTCGACAAGTTCACCAACAAAGACCTTTGCTATCCCACACACAACAATGGTCATTGGTAAAGAAATGTTCTGGCTGCCAGTTATGCTTACCAACAACTGCATTTACCATGAACAAACCTGATGTCAGTATATTATTCAAATCACGTTTTGCAATATTGAAATGCATAAATGTGCCCTGGACTTGGAGCTACAGCACCAGTACATATGCCGTAAGGAATCTCATTCATCAATAATAGGCAAAATTTTCAGCTAATTATCACTTCCCTTGCAAATGAAATGTTAAAAAATAAAAATAGAAATGTAGGCAGTTTAATGCATCACCTTTATCTCTTGAAAGAAATATAAAAACAAGAACAGAGTTCAGAGCATGTAAAGATCCAATAAATAATTATACACCACCATATAATGATAATAAAAAAATCTTGAGCAAAGCCACTCTAAATAAAACAGAAAACTATGAATAATAATAATTCTAGAGAAAGACCACCCAAAAATGATTTGCCAAGAAGCATACCCTTCTCATATTAGACTTTTGAAGTGCGGATCTCCTAAATGATTCATATCTACTCATCTGATCCTCTGTGAATTGTGATAAAATGTCTCTGAAAAGAAGAAAAAGATTTAACAGCATTAGACAGATGCCCCCATATCAGAGAAAGGCAATAAAAGTATGAAGAAAGAGATCTTCAATTTTGAAATAGTTATACATAGTCATTTAAAACACTAGAAAACAGGGCTGTTCACCTGATACATAAATGTTTGAAAAAAACAGAACAGGAATACAGGAACAAAGAGAGGGGAACTCACTGCATCTTGGCCATTTTAGTATGGTCAGCACTAGAAGGAAACTTGCTAAGCTCAACATCCACATTTTCCTCCTCTTCATCATCATCGTATTCTTTGTTCTTGTTGGTGACTGCAGCAGCAATACTAGCATTGACACTAATGGAGTGCAACTTAGGAGTAGAACTTGATGAAGGATGAGAGGGATTTTTTGTGGTGGGACCGAGATCATCGTAATCATCATCATCATCCACAAGAATATTCTGTCCACCATTGGTTTGGTTCTGAGCTTCATTTGGAATTTGGTTGTTCAACTCATCCTCACCAACTGGGGAATCAGGTGGTGATTCCTCTTGCTCCTCCAATGCTGCTTCAAAAGGATCCTTTGATTGCTTCATTCTATCTGACAAATCATGCAAAGGTAATGCACATAAATTACATGGTAGAAAGAGAAAGGCCTCTAGATGGTAAACAACTCAAATGTTAGAAAACAACATGAGCATTGAAAAATTGAAATGATAATAGGCAAGATTTTTTTTTACAAGCTCCACGTTTTCCAACCACAACTATGCGAAATAGAATCAAAAATAAAAAGTTGAAGTTTTTCTTAATGCTCTACCTTTTTTAAACAATGTAAAGTTGAAGGTTAACAGAATATAGATATGTCAAATTTCCAATTAAATTTGTAAGCTTAATCACTATCATGTAAGTGGAGATTTAAGAAGTACAAGCAGAGAAGGGATTAACAAACTTGATATTGCAATCATAAAAGATTATCAAATAAGTGGAGATTTGAGAAGTAATGTCTATAATTTCTGAATGCAACAGCAGCAACCAAATCATTGGGGAAATTTATGAGGTTGGAAAAGAAGCATTGAACAAAATCTTGCAATTTTCATAAGCAAAATAGCAGAACCCATCAAAAGAAACCAAAATTATGCCCAGAAATTCAGTTCAATTTTACTTTACAACTCATAGAAGCATTTTGTCATACACTTGGACAGGAGTTTAAGGAAAACTGGAAATTGGCATTGAGATTTGGACACAAAAGATAATACCAACAGCTTTTTCCGTAAGCTAAGTGCCAAATTTCCACATCTTATCTTAATTTATTAACGAAAGAAGAAATAAAAAACAAACACAAATGAAGAAATTAAATGAGAAGCAATAAAAAAAAAAAAGCTTACCTACTTGTTAGAATTGCAAAGGGCAGCCAGGTCTCAGAACTCGCTTCCTCTCTTCCCCCTCTGCATTCTTATAGCGTTACGGCGCGGTGCGTTGCTTTGCGCTCAACAATTACCGGCTTCGCTACCGTTGAAAACAGCTTGGGTTAAAAAGAGGCTTTTAATCCTAAAAAGTCTAATAAATAATGATAAATCTAATACTTAATTCTATAGACGTTTTTTTTAACGACATTAGCGAAATGACTTCATGTATGTTTCATTTTCTACTTGACATTGATTTGTTGACTTGAATGCACGTCTCATTTTGGACTGTTTCATAATCAAAATCTTTTATAAGACAAATTCGTACTACGTTAATAAGGGTTAATGAAACTTTATAAATTAATACAATTTTCGTAAAATAATGAAAATAAACTCTCACCAAGAAGCTCATGAGAGTAAATTATGGTAAGTAAGGGTGAGCAAAACTCGACTCTGAAAAAAAAAACTTTTTTTATTGATTATACGTGAAAAAACTTGCCTTGAATTATAATTTTTATAAAATTGGCTTGACTCGAAAAAAATGAATAAAGATTAAGTTATAAAATGGAACTTAAAATAAATTGAATAGCTCAAAATTTCTAATAATTAGTAGATCAATTTTTAAGTTCGAGTTGAATCTCTCGATTATGTGTGATATATGTATATTGCATAAGAAAAAATAAGGAAATGTATATGTATATGGACAAAAGCTTGAATAACTTCGCTCGATTAAAATTTTATAAACTCGACTTAAAATTTTTTAAATAAAATTTAAGTTATAAAATAAAATTAATAAACTCAAATAATTTAATTTTTTAAATTTTTTTAATTTAATTCGATCGAATACTCACCACTAATAACGTTGGTGAAGTTTGAACTGATCCGCTATCCACGAAGACCTCTTAATTCTAGGGTTAGACCGAAGTGCTCATTAACCAAACGAGGCAAAGACGGCAATGAGAATATTAAACCCATGCATTAATTATGAAATTAAACAAAACGACATGAGCGGAACTCAAACTGAACAAAAATTGGGCCATAATAACATTATTTCAAGTCCGCCTTCTTTCTCTCCCCTTGCTCAAACACACTTCCTCTCTCGCAAATCCAATACCATGTCTCTTCTCACACCAAAATCCACTCTCTAAACCCTAATTTTATCCTCCATACCTAAGCCTCTCCTTAATTCCTCAGATTCCCATCGGTGCTCAGGTTTCATTCAGGATTCGGAATTTTGAAAAATGGTCTTTCTCCTCTTATTGGACAAATTCGTTTCTCTAGATTTAACTTCTTCCGAGCTTCTTTGACCGATTTTTTCTCGGGATTCGAAGAGGTTTTGGAGAAAGCGTCGTTCGAAGCTGGTTGGAAGTGAATTTCGGTTGGAATTTGAATGATTTTCGGTGAATTGATTGCCTTTCGATTATCTGAATAGGAGGGCTTTGGACGAGCAAGGTGAGCTTGAATCTTTGCATTATGTTCTTTAGTTAATATCTCACTTTTGGGGTTTAGGGTTTTGTTTCAACGAGTTTTCCTGAATTCATTATTTTATGTAGAAGTAGGAATGTTGTATTTTCTTATTCAATAAGAGTTACGTTTTTATTTTTCTAAAAATCACTGTTTTTGTATTCAAATGTGCTTGTAGAAGCGAAATGCAAGTAACGAAATGACGTTTAACTAAGGTGAATTCGTTAAGCTAAAAGTCTAAGTCACATTTGTAAAACATAACGAAAACCATCTCATTGTTTTGATCTTATTGATCTAGTTTAAAGCAATAAGTTGCAAGTATAATTTCCATGCCTGATATTTTAGAAGGATATTTTGAAGGTTGGGTTAGGGTTTATTTTTGATAATTTATTGTTGTTGATTCTTGTAGCACCAAATGCTAGAATAGTGAGTTTACAGCTATTTTAGCTAAATCAACATATGACTTAATTGTTTTTTTTTTTATGTTTCCAGGTATTTGTACCTTGTCTTTCTCGAGAGCTTTGCAGATTGCTTTTGTTGCTTGTATTGGTTGGTACTTTTTTCATAGATATTAGTGAAGATTGAATTTTGAAGGAGCTACCATGGACCATGGGCTTTCTGATAGCAGTGGTGAGTTGATATGAAAGTTTTGTTTTTATTTGTTTTTTTTTTCCCATGTATTTGATGATTTTGATATTCAAAGAACTTGGTTTCTTCAGCTTGGTTTATTGATGAAAAGTTAAGTGGCTTTCCTTGGTTAATTTGAGTGAATATTTAGGGTTTTGTAAGCTCTTGCTATTCAATAGCTTGTACTCACAAAAGGTTCTAGCCCCTTTTATTTCTCACACCTGGTTCTCTCTTTCTCAATGTTGTAATGTCTACATTGTCTCGAAGTGTTCTGCAAGCCTTGTCATAGATTTTTCAATATCATAGAAGCTTAATTCAGCTAATGAATTTTTTCTGATCTGAAACGGCAGGAACAGATGATGATCTCCCTTCTTCACATCAGAATAGGTTTCAGAGAGGGGGTTGCACTGCTGCAGGCAATGGAAGATCAGCAGTTGTAGGTTCTGTGGGCAATGGAAGATCAGCAGTTGCTCATTTGCCTAGGATTCATGGTGGTGACATGGAAACACAAATCCATCTCATTGAACAGGAAGCATACAGTTCGGTCCTGCGTGCCTTCAAAGCTCAATCAGATGCTTTAACTTGGGTATTTGTCAATATTTTTTATTCAATAATTTATCCCATAAAGCTTGTGTCAAGTAGGTTTTAAAGCTATTTAAACCAAATGTGTTTTCCCTCTCAGGAGAAGGAAAGTTTAATAACTGAACTCAGAAAAGAGCTGAGAGTGTCAGATGAGGAACATAGAGATCTTCTATCAAGGGTTAATGCTGATGACATGATCCGGAGGATAAGGTCTGACTATACTTTTCCATGCTCTACCGAGCTGCTTTTATTAAATATCTAATGACTTCTTGTCATATCTGCATTTTAATAGGAGTTATGATCAATCATTGTTGTTAGGGAATGGAGAATGGCAGGTGGGGTCCACCCTGGAATGCTCAGTACAAGTCAGCCTATTCGTGACCCTGCACCTAGTCCTACAGTATCAGGATCACAAGAGACAAAAAAACGTCACAATCTGTAGCTTCATTATCGATGGTTGCACCATCTCCTGCACTGCTTCCATCTATGCAACTGTCTTCATCGGCCTTGAGATGAGGTCCTCCCCAGGTGGAAAGAGCAAGAAGTCAAAATCTGTGAGTCAATTTGTTCCAAGGATGTTAATGAATGGAATATGCATCCTACTTTCTCCATTTACTGATGATGTATGTTATTTTGCTGTATCCTCAATGAAGTCAACGCAGTACCCTTCCACAGGGCTTCCTGGCAGACCACAGGCTTCTAACCATGTCTTCAGGGTCCTTTGCAATGAATGAACCTGCTGAAGCAGCACAATATGATCCATTAATTGGAAGAAAAGTTTGGACAAGGTGGCCTGAAGACAATCATTTTTATGAGGCTGTTATAACAGACTATAATGGAGTTGAGGTATATTTTGTAGTTGTATATATATTACAATGTTAATTAATGGACCTGTATAATCCTATGTTTCCATGTTGATAGGGACTTGGGAATGGGTCAATCTCAAAGAGGTAGGATTATTTCATTTTCATGCTGTCTCATGCAAAGTATTATTGTTTTGTATCACCTTATTTACCTTCAGCTAGTATGTTACATAGAAATTTTAATAAAATCAACTTTTATCTTTGTTGCATATTTTTCTCCGAATTTTTTATGCCATTGACAAGACATTGCAGAATTTGTGCATGTCTATCCTTGTGCCTTGAACCATATGTTTCCAGAGATATGGTTTGAATCACATAGATTTATGGACTTATACTACATTGTCAATCTTACCAGTTAGTCAATGATCAATATGTTTTTCTTGAATTTTGGTGCAGTTTGGTTTGGAAATGATGAAATTTTGGAGGTGCCAATATACCTTGCATATATTTTTGATATATCTATTAATGCGAGCAAGGGTCACGTCTTGACAATTTGTATGTATTGGTGCAGTTTGGTTTGGAAATCATGAAATTATGGAGGTGCCAATATACCTTGCATTCCATGTTTCATTATTATCATTCTCAGTCAGATGTATTGGTTTTGCATTATATTCAGAGGATCAGGTTCATGTTTTGGAGCTGTTGACCTATGATCCCCATGTATCATGCATAACTTTGTTCCAAGTTTGTAATATTGCATGCTGAAGTGGTAACCTTTTCAATAATTAACACTAAATTTTTTGTTACTTCCAAGAATGTCTTTTACTATCTTCTTGTGCTTTTCACTACTTAAGGCTCATAATGAGCTGTAAGAAACATAGAATGGTATTTTATGTATCCACTTTTTAAGTCACTCAAATACAATATCAGAGTAAGTCCTTTGTATTTTGCTTTCTTGCCACTCTACTAATTGTTTTATATATATGATGGTAGATATCTCCTGAAGATATTAGATGGGAAGGTAATGATCCTGGAATATCCCATAGAGGTGGTCGCCCTGGACCAGGCCTTGGGATTAAGAAGTCCATGGGTCATGGTGGTGCAGTGGTTGGAGCAGGAAGAGGTAGGGGGAGTATAAAGGGTCAGGTCAAGAAGGATTTCCCTTTGGCGCAAAATGGTGTTGGGAAAAAGGTTTTGGGTGATATTGAGATACTACACACAGATACTCTAATTAAGGAGGTACAATTGCTGCTCAAAGATAACCCAATATTCTGAGTTTGTCAAAATATGTTGTGTAATTGTTTTCTAATTTTGGAAATTTTGATTAGGTAGAAAAAGTCTTTGGTGTAACCCATCCCGATCCTATAGAGATTGAGAAAGCAAAGAAAGTGTTGAGCGTAAGTATTGTCCTCTAATGATATTCTTGTGTTCTATATCAGCTATTGCAGCAATCATGATGGGTAGTCATTATTGCAGGAGCATGAACAAGCCCTACTTGATGCAATTGCAAGACTTGAAGATGCATCCGATGGCGAAAGTGGTAATAACTAACTACATAAGTTATATAATTTCAGTTAAAATAGGGATGCAGCAATCTTTTATTGTACAATTTAATTGTAGCTTTTGGATATTCGGTTTACCTGTGGCAAAGGTGTAAAAATTTCCAATTAATTATTGTTTTTCCTCATTACCACTCTCGTAAGAACGAATGCAATGATGCAAATTTCTAACAGACAAGAACACCACATGTATGACGTAGCTTCTATCTTGAGCCTGCTTCATAATTTAACTTGTTCATTAGCTGCTATGCCTGCAACATCAACAGCAGCAACATGAAAACCCTTTCTGGGGAAAAATGAGTTGTGACATGTTTAAGCTTGACTGACCTCTTTTGTTTTCATGACCCATTTTTTTTTTTTTGGGTTATATGGCTCAAAGCCAGAGGTTTTATAGCTTTATTCATAAAGCAAGAATGCCTGTTGCCATCTTAAACATAAACACAGTTGATTCAAATGAAATTTGTCATTGATTCACCTATTTTTCTGCAATAGATGTCCAAAACACAGTTTGGGTGTTTTTATTTATTTCTTTGGCTTAAAAGCAGATGGAGGACATCCATTTCTCACAAGGACAATCAATGGATCAACCAAGGGCATGGAGAAAACCGCAGTTTGATGAGAATGGTTGAAGACTTTCACTCTAATGGCATAAACATGGGATTTTAGCCAGCTTTATATATCCAGTAGCAGTTGCAGAAGCTTTTGTATCTGTTTTATCCTTTACTTTTCTATCAGCTAGGCTAATGCCCTTTTCATGGTACATAAATCTTTTTTGGTTAGAAGGTTCATTGGATTTAGTCTTATTGCAACTTCAACTCGACTGTCAGCTAGAAAAATTCCTTGTATAAATCTTTCAAATGCTAGTGAATGATATCCTGACCTTTAAAAATTTATTTTCATTTTGTGTTTGCTTTATCATCTTTGTCCCTATCTTGTACATTTGGTTGCAATCATGTTCAGTGGGGACCCATGTTTCCAATTTTGGGAACCAAAAGGTTTAATTTCCTGCAAGTTGCAATATATATATATATATAAAAAAAAATCAACAAAAATCCAATGGAAGGCCTATTTCACAGCAATTCAACCAACCAGTCTAAGAACAGGTTGCTTGTCCTACAATGAGGCAATAAATTCAAGGATACAATTCACCATCTCGGCATCATAATCAGGGCCTTCCATTTCAAAGTGGCTAACTCCTTGGATTAGATGCTTTTCGGTGCGTCCTGTTGCAGATTTCAGCTTGTTATTGAGCTGATTCACACTTGTAAATCCATCCCGAGTTCCCATGACAAAGAGTTTTGGTTTCGGGGATTGCAAGATGGCATTGTGGTGTCGTCCAAAAAGGATCGAGGCCATCATGCCGAAAGGGTACCCCAGACTTACGTATCCCACAACTTGCTCGAGTTGATCTACTGCAGAACCTGCAATAGGTGCCCCTGTAAAATAGAAGCACCCATTTACCTCTGTCCATCAAGAATGGTATTTTTTAATGTATAAAAAAAAACAAAACCTATGTATTTTCAGAACATCAGTTCTAAGGGTCATATATGTGGATAGAAACCAAACGATCCATTTGATTGTTAGAATATTCCCTAATATCAATCATGAGGTGGCTGTAAAAGACATACTTATTTTATCATATTTATTAATATAATGCAATTATTATTTTTTCAGTCTTATTTTGTTCATTTATAAATAAATTGAATTATAATAAAGTTCTTAGAATATCAAGTTATTCTTTAATTCTTAAGTATTAAAAGCATTAAACAAAAAATATTGACAATAAATAGTTTTTGATGACAAAGTGTTGTCATTGTAAAGAGAGCAAAATCAATACATAAGTATTTGCCTTTGACTTAGCCTGTAATAAGTTTCCAGATTATTAAGCCCTTCAACATTTACATATAAAACACATCATGAGTGGGAAAATCAAAATTATTTAATTTCTTGAGTAAAATATTTTGATGCGGTCAAAAGTTATAAAAACCAATATTGGATATTACAATCTATGTAGCGGAATATGGTTGATCAAGATATATAATTTGTCCCTCCTACATAATAGGAGTAATATATTAGGCAACTTGATTGAGTGAGACTAGAAAATGAAATTCAGGCCATGTCCCCGAATAAATTGAGTCCTCAGATATAAAGTTATTGTTTATAATAGTCTACTTCAAGACTTCAAGAAATATTAGATGGACAAAGTCTTTGATATTCCATGACTTGTTTTGAATCCACAAACAAAATGATGTAATACAGAAAAAGTTGATCACGAAAAAACCTCCATTCGAAGGTGATGCAACAACTTAAGTAGATGATGCATTGCTAGAAAGATTTTGAATTATAATTGTTCAAAATGTTGAACAAATTCATGAACCTACAAAAACAATTGATTGAAACGAACAAATAACATAGCATGTGTACAAAATCATCTGTAAAAAGAAATTATTATAATTATTGTATTTATAGAAATCTTGTTTATATATATTTTAATACTAGATAAATTGTAATTATCAAATACTACTAAAATATATGTCTCTAAAAAACTAGAAATCAAGTACCTAGATTCTACATATTTAATTATATTCGGTTAAATATATTGTATATTTAATGAATTGATTTAATTAGAATTAGCAATGCTATATAAAAAGGTCCATTGAAAATCGACTTTTTGAAAAACTTGCCCAATCAAATAAACATGATTAGCATTTGACAGGCTAGACTCGACGCTGTTGTGATTAATTCTCTGCTAACTCCTGCGTTTTTCAGATTTACAATGTTTTGAACGGGTTAATGTACATGGAAAAGAATACCGGATAATTTTTTTTCGCTGCACCAAAAATCTAAGAATGGTTTTTTTAATAACCAGAAAATATCATAAAATCAACAATTCTACAACAAATCTGCACCTAATCCACCATTCTTAAGGAAAAGCATTAATAAAAAACTTGTACAATAAATAATTTTCAGCAACCTGAAGTACAGAGAGCAACAAACTCACTAATTTGCCTTTGACTTTGCCTGTAATAAGAATCCAGTCAAGCCTTCACATTTACATATAAAGCAGAGCATAGTGGAAAAAACAAAATTCACTAATTTGTTCTAGAACTAGCCAAAAGTTGAAAAAACAAACAAACTAAAGCTTTTCCCTTTACAAGCAAAGTGCAGCATATAAAAACTAGGCTTCCTAAATTGCCTTAGGGTCAGCCAAAATGAAATTCAGCCCTGTCCCCACTCTTCAGTCCTCACTTATAAAGCTACTGTTGCTAGTTGCTAATAGTCTTTAAACTTCAATGTATATCATGGACAAAGTCTTTGATAATTTCTGGTTGTTTTTGAATCCACAAACAAAATCAGGGAAGACAGACAAATTTAAAACCTCCATTTTTTAGGTGATGCAACAACTTCAAAGAGGCATGCTTTTCGAAAGATTTGAGCAAAAGATCAAAATTTTGAACAAATCATACACCATAATCATCTATAGATATAGTACATGTGTATTTATTCAAATTCATAAAGTATTGATCATAAATCTAGAACAACACTACTAAGCAAAACAAGAAATCACAAGTAACTATGAATTCATCACTATAATTATCAACAAGAAACTTGAAATCATTGATAAGCTTAAAACTTGCCTAATCAAATTACATGATTAGCATTTGATCAACAGGCTAGACTACTAGAGTTAAATCTGCATACAACTCATGAACAAGTTAACTTGATCATGTAGAATTCAATACCTCTCTAATGGGATCTAAATCTAAACAGATTTTTAATCACTACCCAAAACTAAAGAACAATTCTCCACATCAAAATCAATAAATTTTCCAAAAAAACAATGATTATAATATACCTGCAGAAAACCCAGCAACAAGATCTTGTGAGAAGAAATAATTTGAGAAACCCAATTGCAGACGGCGACAGCATCGGCGACTTCAGCAAAACCTGTAAGAGAAGGTTTTCCGGTTGACCTTCCGACACCTCTCATGTCAAAAGTAACGGCGGGGTAACCTTTGTCAGATAACCAGAAGCAATCCCTTGCATAAGAGCCTGACAACCACCCATGATCGAGTATGGATGGACGAGGACGATTGCCATGTTGTTGTTGTTGTCTTTCGTCACTTGTTTTGGTCTGAAAATCCTTGTCCTTAGTTTGACTCCATCAGGGGTTTAGACCGTGGATGACTCCACCGTGTAGTTTGGCATTGTTGGATTGAGCTTAATGAGAGATGGAATCAAAAGAAAAAAAAAATATGATTGAATCTTGAAAATTGAGAGTAAAAGAATGAATGAAAAAAAAAAAAAAGAAAATAAATTTGATGAAAGCAGTTGGGAGTTTGTCTTGTTTAGTTGGACAACTCCAAACAATATGAGGGCTTAAACTAAAAAGGTCTAATTCACCTCCAGTCCCTATACTCTTTGGAATATGAAATTTAATCCCTTTGCTTTGATATAACAAGTTTTTGTACTTATTTTTTTGTTTAACCATATACATCCAATCCATTGGCTGATTTTTTACGATCCCATTGGCTGATTAATCCAAACCAGGTACCGTAGAGGCTCAATATGAGGATGACCCTCCCAACACAATTTTGTCCTTTCACAACTACAAAACTCGAACTCTTGACCTTGATTAAGGGATTTAATGCATCATCCCACTAACCAACTAGTTGTTGATAAGTTTCCATACTTGTTGATAACATTGTTAATTCACTTTTAAGTCACACATTTGAGTTGAAAATTTTGATTTTTGGATTGAAATAAATTCAGATTGAGTCATTTGAACAGATTGGATTGTTATGAGCTCTATCAAATATATATATATATTATATGATCCAATCCAATCCAGTGGTATTCTCCAAAATGAAATAATGAAAGGGCTGTTTAACTCAACACTGCACCAAATCCATCCATTAATTGAAATTGTTCACTCTAAATAGGTTTAATCTAGATTTTGCTGAAACCTCCTGTGAGAAAACTCAATTTACCAGGGAAGAAAAAAGAGGCAGTGCATGGAATTCCAATGGCAAAAGGGAATGGATTAAACATCCTAGAGGCAGGGTATCGAATTCGGTCTCGACGTCACCGTAGCCAATACTAGTGCTTGTTACTTGGAATGTTGAGGTCTTTAAATGCGGGACTGTCAACTGCAAGACCCATTGCATGGAGACCGTTGTCGACGTATATGACGGCGCCCGTGATAGCTGAAGCCAATGGTGATGCCAAGAAGGCAGCAGTGTTCCCCACCTCGTCTGTTTTGTCAATTTGTTTATTCAGTGTCCATATGATTCATTAAATAAAAGAAGATAACAATATAGAACCATTGAAATCTTAGTAGTTCCTCCGAATCACCTGCAGATAGTTCTTTCTGGAGAGGTGCATTGGCCTTTGAGTATTCAATTATTGTGTCGATAAATCCGATTGCTTTTGCAGCACGACTTCTTAGAGGACCTGTTCACGAGAACCATAAATTTATGGATAACCAAATGTCTTCCAAAAATCCCACTTTGTTGACATATTTCAAGGCCTGAAAACATCTCTCTGTTTGATATATACAAGAGTGAGAGTTGGTCTTACCGGCAGATATTGTGTTGACCCGAATTTTGTGTTTTCTTCCTGCTTCAAAAGCCAGTACCTGATAATTAATGAGAGAAACATAAACATGGCGAATTCGAGAAACTGAAAATGCAATCAAGTTAGTACATTGATATGTAGAAAACAAATTAGAACTCACTCTTGTGTCACTTTCTAGAGCAGCTTTAGCAGAACTCATACCTCCACCATATCTGCATATGATTATTGTTTGAGACTTCTCTCGCCTAACAAGAAGTATTCACTCTGTTTTCGGGATAGTAAGCAAACAAAACATAGAAAACATGCCCTGGAATTATTCTCTCAGAAGCGATGTATGTAAGAGAAATTGAAGAACCTCCTGCATCAGCAATAGCTTATTTCAGAAACACATCTATGAGTACTTAGTTATATTATATGATAAGAAATCATCAGAACAGGTAAAACAAATGAAATGATATAGATCGGAACTGACGAAAGACGTGCCTGGATTCATTAATGGGAGAAAGTGCTTGAGTAAAGAAACATAGGAGTAACTTGAAGCAGATAAAGCTGCAAGGTATCCTTTCCGGGATGTCTCAAGAAGAGGTTTGCCGACCTGTTAACAAACAATTGATTGTTAAGAACAGAGAAATAAAGCTGAAGCCATTAGCAACTGGAAGCTTGGAACTCCTATACCTCGGGGCCATTAGCTAGTGAATGCACAAGAATGTCTATGCTTCCAAAATCCTGTTTGACAGATTCAGCAACTTCCTGGAACACATAAGTAACATAATCATGAATGCAATTGACTAAAATTTACTTGTGATCTAAAATTTTAGGCTCTAAAAGTTCCAAAGATGAAATTCTAGCGGGTACGTTTGTAGATACCTGAACAGTCCACTTTGAGGATCCTGCATATCTCTTATTTGCTTTTATCTGCATGAAACAACCAAGATCAAAAGAGTTTACAAAGATATCTAAACTTTTCCGCATGTAAAATCTCTAGAGAGGCCATAAACTTATCCATTACATCTTCAGGTACATCATCAGGGTTGTCAAAGACTGCATCTAGGGGATATACTTTGGTAATCTCCATTAAAGAGCCATTGGCAATCTGAAACATCAGCTTCCATCAGAAAAAAAAGCCATTATTAATTCATGAAGTATCCAACAGTATTATAACATATAACCGGCTCTTACGAGCGTGATTCATCAAACTTTCCCGTCGCAAGCTGGTTTCAAATATGTTCAAAGCCTACAAGGAGAACTCCATTGTCAGTATGTTGCATTGTTTATCAGGAACTGCAAAATCTTAGATAAGGCCTAATTTGCTTACAGGCACCCATGTTCCCACTAGTATTTCAGCACCTGCAGCAGCAAGAGATTTTGCTATCGCCCAGCCATAACCATTGTCATCGGCAACACCAGCAATAAATGCCCTCTTACCTGAAGAATAAAAAGGTCAATGAGAAAAATGTAGTAGAGAGATCTTTCTTTGAAAATTATATTTCTATGAAAGCTTTTGACTAAATTAGGAAACAAATATGAGGTAAATTAAATCGGAAAAAGCTTCATAAGCCACTAATACAAGGATCCAAGCAGAAACATCACAGGAAACAAGACAAACCTTTCAAGTCAATTGGCAACCCAGAAACAGGCTTACTTTCACTAGATTCAGACATTGCCTTTGTTACAACCTTGTTAAACTTTACCTCAGACGATGTGAACCTCTGTTGGGAAGGCTCAAAAGATGATACATTGCATGAACTCGTTAGCTTCGTCCATGACACGCCTTTGGAATTCAAACCTAGAATGGCAGAACTTGCCTTAAAAACCCCGGGAGATAATGAAATACAGGGTCTTGCAGCCACTATTTGAAGATTGGAAGCTAATGTTGCAGCAGCCATTCTCAGAATATGATATTTGACAGCAGAATCTGTAAAAAGAATGAGTTACATAAAACAAACGCATACAGGGTATGCATAATTGCACACATTGTGCCTTAGAAGTATAATTCATTTGGCTTTCCTATTGTAGAATTACTAATCAAGAAAACTGAAAAATTCACTCAACCATCAGTCTAACCAAATTATTTCACATAAAGAAAGAAAACCCAATTAGCTAAACCAGTAAAAATATGAAAAAAGCCTCAAAAATACAAATTAATCTGAAAATAACTATTAAAGATTCCATCTTTTTACCTTAGCAAAACCCAAAATTCCAAACTTTGCACCTCTAAGAAAAGAAACACCGATATTCTAAAAATAAAGATTAAACATTTGACATATTTCCCAGAAAAGAAAAACAGCAAAACATCAAAACTCAAAAGGAAAAGAAAACAGGGACATGAGGACTTTGAGGATTTGAGTAGCCATTGAGATATACAGCATAAACTGTTGGAGAGTAAGAAGAATAAGAGATGGTTACCTTTGAGACTGAGAAGCAGAGAGAGCCAATGCAAAAAGATTATGTTTTTGTTGAAAGTAGGCAAAAGAAAGATCAATCAACCGTTTTTATAACACAAAACACTTGTTTCTTTTAGCTCTTCACTCACGCTTTTGGCTTTGCATTGCTTTATTCATTTATCTTTTACATTTCCTCTAATGCTGAAAACTTTGATTGTGTGTCACATAAATTACTGTAATAAAATTGTTTAGGATTTAATTAAAAATTAAATATTTATGAAAATTCTAGAGTAAATATTATGTACCGATATGTATCACTAATTGTATAAAATAATATGTATTATTTATTATTTTAATGATTTTTGAAATTATAGGACCTAAAGCGTGATTATTTTTTTTGAGAATAAAATTACACTTTTTAACCTATTTAGTTGTTTTTTAAAAGAATTTAATTAAAAATTAAAATATTAATTATTGTTTTAATAAAGTTTAATTGTTTTTGAATTAAAAAAACCATGAAATTTACATAAAGAAGAAATTATATTCTTTTTTAAAATATGGGACCAATAATAAAATTACCCATTTCATATTTTTTTTTCATATTTTTAGTGAATCTTCATTTATATTTATGAGGAAAGATTCACTTAAAGAAAAAATAATGAACTCTTATTGGTTGGAAATTTCGAAAACTCATGATATAATTTCTCCACAAAATTTTTTAACATATTTTTATTCTCAAAAAGGAATATTCACACTTTAAGTCCTATAATTTTAAAAATTATCAAAATAGTTAATGGTCATATGATTAGTGATACATATCGATAAATGACTTACTCTAAATCTATCCAAATATTTAGAGGTTTTATTAAGATTTAGGAAGAGGAAAAGACATTTCAAAACTCCAATTACTAATAGTATTCTCATCAAGTACATTGATACTAATACTATGCATTTTCTTTCATTCGTTAGTTCTTATTCTTCTAGCATGGTGTAAGTTAAGACACACCTTCCTAACCCAGGGATTATATACATGATTATTGTCTCGATACATCAAAAACCAGCCTCAAACTCTCTTGCTAAACTTATATGTTCATCAGTTGATCTGTACTCCAAAAAGGGTAACACTTTTCTCCTTTACATTACCACCTGATTCCAATCCATCTACCCTAGTCTTATTATACTTCTTCTTCCCCAAATTCAGCTCCAACTCCACCGCAGAATCATCCGCTCGACGACCGTCATCATCCGCCGTTTCCACCGTGTCGGTCCCTTTCTTATCGCCCTCCTCCATGCAACAGCTTTCACCATTGTAATTCACATCAATGAGGAAGAAATTTCTGCCACTTTGATTCCCACCAGGGCACTCACATGTGTAAAATGTCACGGTATCTTTCTCCCCAAGTTTCTTCTCCTTCACGAACCGGCTCCAGCCCCTGGTGAAAACATAGCTTTGGCTACTCCTCCAATAGCAGTAACGAAATTTCCATGTCACCATTAACTTGTCGTAGAAGACAAGCTCGATGTCTTCGACCCCGCCAACCGGACTTTGTCGATCGGTCTCGGAGATGTGGGGAAAGTGTTTGACGGCGTATTTTTTAGGGATCACGAGCCTGTTAAGCTTGCCGACGTCACTCGGTGTTAATTCCTTTTGAAAAAGTTGCATGCATGAGAACTGTGTATCACCATACACAAGTTTTTTGTTAAGATTAGTGGTCAATTTCCCATCTTTTTTAGACAAAATCTTGACGAAATCTTCTAACTTGGCTTGATACGAACCGTCCCGGATCATGTTCAACACATCCTCGGTCGAATAAAGGCTTTGGAAGTCCGGTTCCTGGATGTTGAGATCGGTCCATGGGAAGTTCCTATGTGTGTCGCCGCTACGTAGCTTAATGGCGGCGCTGTCGTAAGCCATGGCGGCTTCTTTCTCCGACTTAAACGTCCCGAGCCATATCCGCTGATGGTTGGCGTATATCTGTGCACCCCAATGCCCATTTTGCTGCGGGACGACACCTTTGAACCTCGCCAATGTCGCACCGTGATCATGCCTAGCACGTTTTCCGGGACGATGCTTGTAGCCACTGTTGCCGGAATCCGATGTTTCCGCCGCCAGAACATTCAATTTAGTGTTCAAAACGATGCTCGAATCATCTTCCACCATTAGAGACTGGTCTTAAAACAAAATATCTATGCAGACAAGAGATGAAAATGGGGTTTAATATATATAAAAATACAAAAATTAAACGGAGAAAGAAATTATAGATTCAAAGAATCCAGGAGAGATTTGAGGGAGAAAATGTTGGCAATTAATCAAAGGATAATGGAAAATGGCAGGTTTTGAATTTGAAAAATGAATCGAGTTAGCAACGAATATAAAAATAAAAGCAGATGATTAAGTTAAAACCATATGTTTAACTTAAAATCCCAGGGAAACCAGTGAAATTAGTAGGTTAGAAACGAACTTGAAAAAATTTCCAGAATATTGTTTGATTAACACAGGATAATTAAGCAGTGGGTAAGTAAGTTGAAACAAATTCTGTGAGTGAATGAGTTTTGATGTTTAATTTACTCTTAATTTAGCATTAAGATTTTGTATTTACTTAATTACTTAGCCTCTCTCTGTTACATCCTTTTTAACCATAAATTGCCGTTTGTTTTAGTTCAGTGTGTGTGATGATTTTAACTATCAAATTTTATCTAATAAATTCAGTTTCAAATTTTTTTGGTTGTCTTTTTTGTTTTTCAGGGTTTGACTCTAACTAATTTGGACCGACTTATGTCGCACACTTGATTTTGATAGGTGAGTTTTTCAACAAAGATTTTCTGCATACACAAGGCATCGAACTTAAAACATACTTAAGCGATACTAAAATATTTAGTACTTAGACTAACTCCGTAGCAATTTAGTTTTGAATTTTAATATATTAAAAATACTGTTTATTTGTAACAAAATTATAAAATATTGAGATTCAAGTCATAAATTATATAAAAAAAGATTATTATCTTATATAGGTTACTATATTAATCCTAAATTTAAGGTGTTTGTAATATTTATTTTAAATTGGTAGGGATTTAAACTTTTTGTTTAGGGTTTAGAGGTTAGGGTAATAATGAAGATTTATTTTAATCTATTCTAAATTATAAACCCTAAAGGATAAAATTAAAATATCCTAAAAAAGTTTGAGGACTTAAACTTTAATCATACCCTAAACTAAGTCCCTAAAAATAAAACTAAAACTTGTAAAAATCTTCAAAATTTCTAAAACCAATTTAAAATAAAGGTCTAAAAAAATTGTGGTAGTTTACTATATTAATGAAATTTAAATGTTTGTAAATTTATTTCTAAATAATTTAAAATTTATCAACCGAATGAAAAAAATAAAGTTTTTTTCTATAAATATAGATTAAAACCAAAATATTGAAAAAAAAATAAAACTAGATTTGGTTTTGTCCACAGACTGGGATTAAAAACCTGACAACATCAAGACGATAGGCAATAATCCGACAACCAAATCAAAATATTTCCTAATTTTCCCCTTTAAATTAATTTTCTCAAGAATATTAATAATCAAAGGAAACTGCAAACGTTAGTTAATCTTTGATTTGTCAGCATATTTTTATTTACCGTGATTAATGGGTTAGGGATTTGAAATTTCATTTGTTATTAAATTGATTTTTTTATATGATAATATAAAAAATCATCAAATATTTAAACACTGTTATATTATTGATATTTTAATTCGAGACTTTAGTTAAGGTTGAATAATAAATATTGTGTCCAATTGATCCTAATTTTTTGGGTGTAATACTAATTTTCAAATATGATCAACGAGTGCTACCAATGAAAAAGCGGATAATTCTCATTTTAAGAGACATGAGTTCAATTGCTTTGTTTGTAAAATGTGTTTACAATATCAAATGGTTAAGAATATTTATGAATATATATTATCTTATAATCATCTTTTAGATTATTCAAAAAAAATATAACCAAAACAATCTACGATTAGTTATATATATAATTATTTTATACACTAACGGTGAATTTTTTTAGTTTTAGGGTTTGAGATTTAATTTAGGGGTAGGGTTTATGTGTTTAAGGGTTTAGAATTTAGGGATAATGGTTAGAATTTAAGGTTTAAGGTTAGAATTTAGGGTTTATAGATTAAAACTTAAACATCTCAATATATTACCATAAACCCTAAACTCTAAACTTAAATTATAATCCCAAATTATAAATTCTAACAATTATCCCTAAATTTTAAACCCAAATTATAAATTCTAACAACTATCCCTAAATTATAAACTCCTAAACTATAATATTTAATTGAATCCTTAAACCCTAAAACTAAGAGACTTGTGGAGACTTTTAGTTTTCACCGTCAGTTTATAAAATAATTACATTGTATGGAAAAATATTCTATGCATTGGCGGTGAAAAAAACTTTTCACAAACACTTAGTTTTTAGGGTTTAGAGGTAATGCTTTAGGATTTAAGGTTAAAATTTTAGTATTTGTAAAATATGTTTTAAGGTTTTTTAGATTAAAAAAAGGCCCTTAAAATTAGCTTAAAAGTTCATTAAAAGAAAATTTTAGAAATATCAAATTTTAAATATTTAAAAAATGAAAAATAAACCTCTCTCAAGCCAATTGAACAATATTATTAAACTTTATTAGTATTAAAGTTTAAGTTAAAAAAAAATTTTTATAAGTGTATCAAAAATTCAATAATTTATCGATTTAAAAAAATTTCATTAAAAATGAACATAATAAAATTAAAAATTTCATAGACTCAACATATAATTATAAATTAATTAAAATAAAATTTTAATTAAATTATTTTTCATATATATATATATATTATATTTTTAATCTTTTTTTAAATAATTAGATCAAATACAAGCCTTAGTCAATTTAAAAAATAAAAAGTCCTAAACCCTAATCTTTGAACTCTAAACCCTAAACCTATGTTTGAATTTAAGGTTTATGGTTTAGGGTTTAAGGTTTAGAGTTTAGTGTTTATGATTTTGGATTTTAGGTTTTGGGCTTAGGGTTTTTAAATTGACCAAGGTTGGTATTTGATCTAATTATTTAAAAAAAAAATTAAAAATAATATATATATATATATATAGAAAATAATTTAATTGAAACTGTAATAAATAATTTAAATTGTAAATTGAATTTTTAATTTTATTAATCAATTTCAAGCTTAAGGTTTGTAGTGATCTAAACCCTAAACCACATGTTGTAAAATTTTCAAAAAATAAAAGTTACATTTTAAAACTACAAAAATATCAAATTACCACACATTAAAATAAAAAACTATCTTGTCAAAATAAAAGAAATTCATTCATAATTAAACTTATTTAAAAAAACTGATCAGAGCTTGAGAATAATGAAAGAGTTTATTTATTTATTTTTAATAAAGAATAATGAAAGAGTTAAATGTATTAATTCATAATCTACAATATTTGTAATATACATCAATTGCATTTATAACTAAACTGTGTAATAATACTGTCCTTGTAATATTATTTCCACAATAAAACCCGAATTTTATGTACTTATGAAAATTACTGTAAGTACAGGTTTGACTTGCAAGAAAGATATGAACCAGTAAACATTGAGAAGGTATAGGGCTGAGTAATTTCAGGAAAATTTAGTTACATTTCAACAGAATCCTCTCTTTCCCATATACCCCCAACAATTCTAACATAAACTCCACTCTTTGTGTTACTGTTTTTACACCCCCATTATTACAGAACTGCATGCATGGTTTCTTCTTGTAAGAGATCCATACAAATCAGGAGTTGAAACTGAAACACATTACAATACTAGATTCAATTGTGAGCTAGCTTCAGTCTCTCATCTGTGGCATCTCTATAAATGACAATAGGCTTCACTGGATCATTATTTTCTACTTTGTGGAGTACTACTCTACCTCTCTCCGTCCTCGACACCGGCTCGTCGCCATCTCCGGAGTCTTTAACGATTCCAAAAGACGTTATTCCGTCAGCCACCAAGTTTTGTAGAAGGTTAGTAGTGATCTGAAAGTAGAAATGGCTTGAAATGTATTGGATGAATAGATCATCTTTACTTATTTAGATTTCCATGTGAATGTACAGTTTATGACTATTCCATATGCTCTGTGATGAAATTATTAAGGGTAAATAACTAAACTTTACTCTCAAACCTACTTTGGTCACTGAAGTTTTAAAACGTTCAATTTACTCATTGAAGTGCAGACATTGAACATTTTTTGTCACTCTTTCGTTAATTTTTTGATGGCGTCGTGAACGGAACAATTTCTTCAAGATTCGAATGGTGGAAAGCTTCATCAACACGAGGGAATAAATATACTGAGAAATAGACTTCATTCGACGACGGAAGAGAGAGATCGACGAGAAAGAAACTAAAAGATGTTTGCCCGATTTGTGGACTTCGGGAAACTTTCCGGTGAAATAGAGGTTGGATTTGGACTCAGGGGAAGAGACGAAACGATTGGTGAAATTTGGTACTCAACGACGACGGTGAACGGTGGAGTGACAAAAACGCGTTCAATGGAGTGACCAAAAACGTTCAATGTCTAAACTTCAATGACAAAAATGTTCGATGTCTAAACTAGTGAGTAAATTGAACATTTTGAAATTTCAGTGACCAAAATAAATTTGAAAGTAAAGTTCAGTGATAATTTTTACATAATTTACCAAATTATTAAATACAATATATATATAACCAAGGGTGAAATTTAAGAGTGATTATCAAAATAGTATGAAAATATGATGTTAGTGATGGAATATCACTTTCAAATGAAAAATAAAATTCCATGTACGAAATGATTTAATATGTGGCATACACTCTTCTGTATTCCACACAAATTAAAGTAAAATTTTCAATCTTTGTATGTTAATTATCCTATATATATTGGACTCTTTCCTCAGTTTCTTCTCATACAACCACCCACTTCTTTTATCTCTTCTTTCCTAATAAGAAATAGTGTGTTTTTTTAATGATTTTCATGCATATTTTCTCTTCTTTAGCATGTTTTCATTAATCTTTACATGTTTGTTTGCAGAAGAAACAATCAATGGCTGCCAATGAGAATTCCATCACTGAGATTGAGGGAAAGGTTAGCAGATTAAAACAAGTTAATAATTTAAATTTTATCCCTTAAAAGGGTATTATGCGTCTAAATTCACTTGAGTCCGCAACCTCCAAAATTTTATAATAATAACAGTGTCCACTACTAAATAATCATTTCAATTTTGGTCACATAATTCACCTTACAGGCTTGTGAAGAAATTAATAGCTCTGAACAAGTAGAAGCTGAGAACATAAATGAGAATATTACAGATGGAGAGAATAAGCTCAAATCCAAGAACAAAGGAGGATGGAAATTAGCAAGTCTTTTGTTAGGTATTTCTCAGATATAAATGCATATTCATCATTTGTAATATAATAGTACATGAATTGTTCTACAAGTAATTGCATTTTTCTTTTGTTTCTGGTTGCAGTTAATCAAGGCCTAGCAACATTAGCTTTCTTTGGAGTAGGGGTGAATTTGGTGTTGTTCTTAACCCGGGTTCTTGGCCATGATAACGCCGACGCCGCCAAAAGCGTTAGCACGTGGACCGGAACTGTCTACCTATGCTCTCTGATCGGAGCGTTTCTTAGTGATTCGTACTGGGGTCGTTACTTGACATGTGCAATCTTTCAGCTCATACTCGTGCTGGTACCGGATAATCGACTTTGTTGTTCTTCATTTACGTATGCACTTGGTTTCAGTAATGTTGATTGTGAAATGTTTTACAGGGTTTGGGGCTATTGTCACTTGCTTCACGGTTGTTCTTGATAAAGCCTGCTGATTGTGGTAATGGGATAAGACTCTGCACCATTCCATCACAACCCGGTGTTGCTATGTTTTACTTATCGATATATCTTATAGCGTTCGGATACGGCGGGCATCAACCGACATTAGCCACACTTGGATCGGACCAGTTCGATGATTCACATCCGAAAGGAGAGATTTCAAAAGCTGCATTCTTTAGTTACTTCTACTTTGCACTTAATGTAGGCTCTCTATTTTCAAACACCATACTGGTTTACTATGAGGATTCGGGCAAATGGACGCTAGGCTTCTTTGTTTCTTTAGGTTCTGCAATCATGGCCCTGTTATTCTATCTGTTGGGGACTCCGAGATATCGGTACATGAAAGCAAGTGGCAATCCCCTGCCCCGCGTCGCTCAAGTATTCGTTGCTGCATATCGGAAGTGGGGTGTCAGGCCGGCTACTGCCGATGACTTGTATGAGGTCGAAGGAACCGAGTCCGCGATCAAAGGGAGCAGAAAAATACTCCACAGTGATGATTTCAAGTAAGTATAAGATCAATCATGGACATTCGACACTTAGTGCCGATGTTACTTTATCGAAGTGCTTAGTTAAGCTGCTTGAATTTGATCTGCAGGTTCCTCGACAAGGCGGCTACGATAACTCTGGATGATTTGAGTGCACCAAACAATCCATGGAGGCTTTGCACTGTAACGCAAGTTGAAGAAGCCAAATGTGTACTAAAAATGTTACCAATTTGGCTTTGTACTATAATTTACTCTGTCATCTTCACGCAAATGGCATCCCTTTTTGTGGAGCAAGGAGATGTAATGGCGTTCAATATTAAGGACTTCCACATTCCGGCTGCCAGCATGTCGGCTTTCGATATTTGTAGCGTCCTGATTTGGACCGGGGTCTACCGAAGCATCATTGTTCCCTTGGCTCGAAGAATAACCGGTAACCCCAAAGGATTAACTGAGCTTCAAAGGATGGGGATTGGACTCGTCATCGGGATGGTGGCGATGGTCGCAGCTGGTGTCACCGAGATACAAAGGCTCAAATTCGTGACCCCGGGCGAGAAGAAAAGCTCTTTAACCATATTTTGGCAAGTACCACAATATGTTCTAGTTGGTGCATCCGAAGTTTTCATGTACGTTGGTCAATTGGAGTTCTTCAATGCACAAGCTCCGGATGGTATTAAAAGCTTCGGAAGCTCCCTTTGCATGGCGTCCATGTCTCTCGGCAACTATGTTAGCAGCATGTTGATTAACATTGTCATGGCGATCACGACGAGAGGTGGTGGTCCCGGATGGATCCCCGAAGACCTCAACTCCGGCCATATGGACCGGTTCTACTTCCTTATTGCTGGTCTAACAGCGGTCGATTTTATAATCTACGTGTTCTGTGCCAGATGGTACAAATGCATCAACCTTGATACCAGAGAGAAGGGAACTGAAGTGGAAGAACAGGCAAAGGAGTTGCTGGAAAAAGTTTAATTTTTATCCATTTTCAACATAGTTTGATGATTGCAGCATTAATCAGAGATAAATAGTATAGATGTGTATGTTCTGTCTTTATAATCTGCCAAATTCCTGTAACTGAGGATATTTTTCACGATTTGTAAATTCTGTGCTAAACCAATTTGAGATGGTGGCCATCTTCTGCCTTACACTGGATTTTCAGACTACACTTATTCAGCTCTCGTCGCAAGAGCTTTAACATCCAGTTCGTCGTTCGTCGTTCGATTAAAAAAAATTTAAAAAGTCAGGTATCAAACATTCATCAAGTGATTTGCAGACACCAAAGTTAAGTGGAGGATCCTGTTACATGAGATAGAATTGCTACCAGATCTGTCAAGTGTCAAACTACATTGCCAATAAAAACCTATATGTTCCTTTACTTCCTGTCCAGTTTTCACCTTCCCCTGGTTATAAAAAAAAAAAAAAAAACATGGCTGAAACTCATTGTAATAACATCCATTAAATCCATCATAACCATAAATGCAGGCCACTGAGAATGCATTCACTATCACTTGCAGGTAAAGTTTTAGGAAAGATCATAAAATGGCGTTATCACATCAGAGTGGGGGCACCATGCTGAACTGCCTTTTGCATTGATTTGAAGATTTAGACAGTGACAAGGAAAGAACATAAGCTTTCCGCCTTGTAATTCAAACCAAAAATTGAGAGGGGACCAAAACCAAATGTAGCAGTCCAGGTGGATGATGATGATGAAACAGCCTGCAAAGTCATTTCAGTCTCTCTATCTCATCTGAACCAAAAACCCTGTCCATTTCTTTATGTTTTTTTCTATGCAAATTAACAGTGTTAAGTTGGGATACTATCAGTTCTACATTGTCATTCATGGCCTGTAATCAAGGTAAACAGTGTAATTATGAGGTGAAAGAAGAGATTTGCATTTTCATCAAATGCAAAAGCACTAAAACCATAATCAAACCAAGATTATATCATCAAATCATAAATCTTTTTTTTTTTCTCATTTCTGTTGATGAAAAGTGAGAACACAGTGAAGAATAGTGGAAAGGCTGACCAGAGGTATCTATCTTTGATGTCTCTAGCCACCAACTATGTGTTGTTGTCATTTGTTTTGGTCAGTGTCAGGAATCAAAAGAGTTTGAGCAGTGAACACAACATAAAAAAGCCATGAACTTCTGTCATGTGGGGCATTAAGTTTCGATTGATGTGAAGTTATAATTGCTAAATAGATGCAAGATTTTTTTCTCTTCAGAAACGTGTGGTTAATATTAATCTACAATGGAAAATGGAGATGGAAACGAAATCCGAGCTCTTGCAAAGTTTTTTTGTGGTTATTTACTAAAGAACAATCATCTCACAACATTAAGATGTTAATATCCAAGCCAGTGCTATGAAATGGTAGGGGAACCTCCTGAAAACACTACCATGCAATGCAATGCATTGAAGTAAAATTACAAGCAGTGGTAATATCGATAACTTTCAATTGTCAAAGCTTGTGAAATCAGATAGAAGAGCCGTCAATTTCGGCAAAGTGTTTGTTGTATTTAACATCTTGTAGCTGAACAAAGATCCTCAGCATAAACACGAAAAATATACATTGGTTCTATCCACCCTCCACTGGATTTATGGCCTACAGGCATCTAACTACCTCTACATAGGATGGAAATCGGATGGACATTAACACAAAGTTGAAACAAAATGAGTTACCAAGTGTTGTCGGATGTGCAAACAATGTTACTAGTAAAAAGACACCTGATAACTTATGAACAAGCGTGCTTGTTGATCCACTTAGTGAAACAGCCTTTGCACTGATCTCTTAGGTACTTTGCCTTCAAGCTTCAATCTTCTATAAGCTTCCCGGATGTGGCAAGGCCTGATTGGTCCTGATTCTTTTCTCTCTGTCATGACCATTCTAGCTGCAAACCACCAAAACAATGAAAAAAATAAACTTAGATGCTTAAACTTTGATTGATGAACCTTTTAGCATCAAGTCATATAATTGAGAAAGCTTCAAAGTGCTGCATTTATATTCCTCCATATGCATGGTTTCATTCTGTCTGTTTTCTGTTTCAATCAAAACTAATTTGCATCTTGAAATGAAATCTCAACACGACCAGCCGACCACTACAGAAAAAAAGCGCATGTACCTTCCTCAACAAGTTCACCGACAAACATTTTTGCTATCCCACACACAACAATGGTCATTGGTAAAGAAATTTTCTGGCTGCCAGTTATGCTTACCAACAACTGCATTTACCAAGAACAAACCTGAAGTCAGTGTATTATTCAAATCATGTTTTGCAATATTGAAACGCATAAATGTGCCATGGACTTGGTGCTACAGCACCAGTACATATGCAATAAGAAATCTCATGTCCATTCATCAATAATAAGCAAAATTTTCAGCTAATTATCACTCTCTTGCAAAAGAAATGTTAAAAAATAAAAATAGAAACATAGGCAGTTTAATACATCACATTTATCTTTTGAAAGAAGAATACAATAAGAACAGAGTTTTGAGAATGTAAAGCTTTGCCAAGAAGCCTACCCTTCTCATGTTAGACTTTTGAAGTGCAGATCTCCTAAATGATTCATATCTACTCATCTGATCCTCTGTGAATTGTGATAAAATGGCTCTGAAAAGAAGAAAAAGATTTAACAGCTTTAGACAGATGCCTCCATATCAGAGAAAGGCATAAAAGTATGAAGAAAGAGATCTTCAATTTTGAAATCGTTATACTTAAAGTCATTTAAAACACTAGTAAACATGGCTGTTCATATGATACATAAATATTTGAAAAAAAAAAAAAAATAGAACACGAATACGGGAAGGGGGGGGGGACTCACTGCATCTTGGCCATTTTAGTAGGGTCAGCACTAGAAGGGAACTTGCTAAGCTCAACATCCACATTTTCCTCCTCTTCATCATCATCGTATTCTTTGTTCTTGTTGGTGACTGCAGCAGCGACACGAGCATTAACACTAGTGGAGTGCAACTTAGGAGTTGAACTTGATGACGGATGAGAGGGATTTTTCATGGTGGGACCGAGGCCATCGTAATCATCATCATCATCATCATCTACAAGAATATTCTGTCCACCATCAGTTTGGTTCTGGGCTTCATTTGGAGTTTGGCTGTTCAACTCATCCTCACCAACCGGGCAATCAGGCGGCAATTCCTCTTGCTCCTCCAACGCTGCTTCAAATGGATCCTTTGATTGCTTCATTCTATCTGACAAATCATGCAAAGGTTTTACCCTATAATATTACAGCTAGGGGTTTTAACCTATAACATAAATTACATGGTAGAAAGAAATCACTTCATTAACCAATTAGGGGTTTTACCCTATAATATTACAGCTAGGGGTTTAGGGTTTTGGAATTTGGATGGCAAATAAATCAAGCAAGCACTGCAAATAACTTCAATTAACACCAAGTGCTCTCTTTGACTTATCTCCTAACGCTTCTAAACCCAAATTATAATGACCAGAAAATAATAAAAAGAACATTCAATTTCCTCCACATCTGAGATCGAACCAACGAAAAACAAAAAGCACCCATTATTCGAAAAACAATATAGGTGTTAACAGAAGTAAAAGAGCTGAACCCGGTAAGGAATGAGATCAATATAACAACCAAAGGATCATCATAGCTCATGAGAAGAGATTTACCTAAGAATGTAGTTCAAAATTTCGGGTCTGTTTCTGAGAGAAATAAAGGGAAAGGCTTATGCTCAAAATTTATAAAGTATTGGGTAAACTACATCATTAGTCACCGAACAATGGTTTATTTTTTATTTTGGTCATTAAATTATTTTTTGGCAAAACATCACTAACGTTATTTTTCTTTTTTATTTTGGTCACCGAACTATTTTTTTGGCAAAAACATCACTAGCGTTATGTTTTCTTCTTATTTTGACCACCAGCTTTTAAAAACTTAACGATTTTGTTGATGTAAAATTTTATTTTATTTTTAAAATTTTTCATGTCATTTTTTCTCTTTTCTCGTAAGCAATATATGTTATTTTATAATATTTTTATTAAAATAACAGGATGATGACACGTGTCACTGCCTATTAGTGGAATAAAATGAATGAAAAATCAAGCCCATTATGCAGCCAGAGAGATTCGACTAATAGACAGTTACACGTGTCACCATCCTATTAGACAATTACACGTGTCATCATCTCTCTAGCTACATAAGGGGCTTGATTTTTCATTCTTTTTATTCCACTAATAGGCAGTGACACATGTCACCATCCCTGTTAGTTTGAATAAAAATATTATAAACAGCAAATATTGCTTACGATGAGAAATAATAAATGACATAAAAATTAAAAAATAAAATGAAATTTTACGTCAGCAAAACCGTTAAGTTTTTAATAGCCGGTGACCAAAATAAGAAGAAAACATAACGTTAGTGATGTTTTTGCCAAAAAATAATTTGGTAACCAAAATAGGAAAGAAATCATAGTTCGATGACTACTGATGTAGTTTACCCTAAAATATTTCAATTAGAGATAGAAATAGAGGCGGCCGCGGCTCTCTTCTTCCCGATCTCCGTGTTGTAATTTTTATGGTAAATTACATCATAAGTCACTTAATTATAAATTTAATAAATAAATTTGTCATTTTTTATATGAAAGTAATAATTTATTTAGTTAAATAATTTTTTTATGACAAGCATGTTATTTTTTTCTAAAGTGATAATTTTAATCACTTAATTTAAAGTTTGCTGATAAAGTGGTCGCTCTATAGTTAAAATTTAAATAAACGATTTGATATAATAATAATTTTAATTCTTAAAATTTGTATATTTTATTATTATTTTTAATTAAATAAAATTAACCTCGTATTTAAAAATATTAATAATCAGTTGACAATAATCAAGTACGAACAATCATGATCTAATAAGACGAGATATTAAATATCTTAAATAGAGTTAAAATTTTAATATTAATATTATAAAAAAAATTAGATTAAAAATTTGTACTGATAATAAATTTTTACAAAATTTAATTTAAATTAATAGACCAATAAATTTAATATTAATGATTAAAAAAGTATACGGTGCAAGGTAGTGTAGTCAAAACCTAACAAGTGAAAGGAAAAGATTCCGGAGATATTCTAACGGTTCACAATAATTGAGTCTCACGAGAACTGCACCCTCTACCTCTACCTCTACCTCTACCGTCCCCAGCCTAGAATCCAATACTGTTTTTGCAATCCTTAAAATGCCCACTCTTGTCTTAATTTATGCCACTTATCTCTGGTTTTCGTTACTTTCTAGCAAAAATCCAATCTTGAACATGGGGTGTAAATCATTAAAAAGTTATTAAATGTAAAGGGCGTAAAATTATAAGATTTTAAATATATATATATATAATTAAATTATTAATAAAAATATAAAAAATATTTAAATTATATATAAAAAAAAATTCTAAACAGCACAACTATCTTTTCAGCATCTCTCGAAGTCAGTTTCGTATGTCCCTAATGTTTATTAAGTTGAATGATAAGTAATTTGTTGATTAACGAGAGAAGTTCGTTTACGTTATTTCTCAATTTATAAATTAATATTCGACCGACGAATCTTAGTAAAGCATTAAGAAAAAGATAAAACCTTCTATTAATTTGATCATTGCTTGAAAGTGGATACCGGAATTATTCTTGAAAGGATGGAACCTTCATCCTTGAGAAGGGAGAGAGCTGCCTGCAATGTATTTTTTATTAAATAAAAATATTTACATTCTCATGTCAGAATTTAAATTATATAAAATATAATAAAATAAATATTTTTAGTCACTAAACTAATTAATAAATCTCAATGGATAATATATTTATTTGTACATTTAGAATTATGAGGTAATATGATTTATTTTATTTTATATTATATTTTTATTTGATTTGTTGACAATAAAAAATAATAAGTATAAAGATCTACTAATTGACCGAGTGGTCGAAGATGCTTATTTTGTCACATTTTATATGGGTTCGAATCTCAGCATTTGTCTTGGGAATGTAGTACCTCCCTCTTTTACCAACGGGTTGATCCCAATACTAAGCAGCTCGATATCGCTTAAGCATGTCTCGAGTTCGAGGCCTTGTGTATGTAAAAAATTTCGGTCGGAAGACTTACCCACCACAGTCAAGTGTACGACATGGGTCATTCTAGATTAATAAAGACAAAGCTCTGAAAGATTAGGAAAATATAAGTATAATTGATTTTTTTAAAATATTTTTTAAATTCATAATATATTCATATACGTGTTGATCAGAAATGATTATGGACATGTTCAATAAAAGAGCAACTGCACGTGGCTTCAAATAAGGGGCTTTTAAATGAGTTAAATAAAATATTTACACAAAAAAAAATAAAATATTTATTTTGAATTAGTGGTGAAGTAATGAGAAAGCAAAATGATATTATACTTCATAAAGTTTGAGTTTTGTTAGACTATTTTTACTCAAAAGTTACACACACAACAAATCAACAAACATAAATATATACTCCTTCTGTTCCATTAAAATTATTTTTTATTGACTTTGTTGGGACAATTATTTTCAATTTTGACTCATTATTATTTAAAATTTGTTATTTATAAAAATATGAAAAAATATTTTAAAAACATCAAATCAAATAATTTTTAAATATGTTTTTATAAAATTTAATTATTTAAAATATTCAATATAATTATAGTCGAATTTTAAATTTTTTACTTTTAAAAAGTCAATAAAAGATAATTTTATTGGAATGGAAGAAGTATTATTATTTTTTTAAAATTAAAAAAATTGTAAATTAAAAAAAATCCCTAAAATTTTTAAACCGTCATACGTTAATGATATTTTCCCTTTGACATGACGTTGTTATGTAGTATTTATTATTGTTATATATGTATAGGTGTTTCGGAGATTTCGAAGAAAGTGATCAGGTTGAAAGAGCAGGAATCAAAAGAGGATTAAACACTATGATGCTGATTCTGCTCTCCACTCCCTACACGTAGCACCAAACCGAAACGGCTCATGGAACCACTCACATAAAAAATTACACGTAATTCGTGATCATATTTATTAAAAATCAGTTAATTATTTTTTATATTTTTATGTTATTTTTTTAGTGATTGAATCTTTGTCATGTAAATAAATAGTTATAGTTACATAAAACTAATTATAAATAAAAGTGACACAAAAAAACAAAAATTAATTAATTAATTTTTAATAAATAAGAACAATGAGCGGTCCATAAAATAATTTCTCCTCTTACATGAAACACAGCACCGCACTCTCTATTTATTCCCAGCCTTGAATCGAAAACCAGACGGATTAAACCCAGAATCCAACACAGGAAGCAGCTGCAGTTAACAACTTCATTTTTCTCTCTAAATCCACAGGTACTTTCTCTCTTTGCTTTCTTTCATCATTCCTGCAAAGACGAAGGCATTGTATTTTCTTTTACTTTTTTTAACATTTTTCCAAGGCGGAGCTTGTCATTTGTTTGTTTATATCTGACGGGATTCCTGCATGCAGTGTCGGTGGCTTGTTTTGGTTGAATTGCAGGGTTTACAAAGAAGAAGGCAGCGATATGGGTGCAGGTGGTAGGATGCCGGTCCCCAGCAACAAGAACCAAGAAAAACAAAGCACCGGCGTCGATCGAGTTCCGCACGAGAAGCCGCCGTTTACTCTCGGCCAGCTCAAGCAAGCCATTCCCCCCCACTGTTTTAAGCGATCCCTCCTCCGTTCATTCTCCTACGTACTCCATGACCTCTGCTTCGCCTCTCTCTTTTCCTACATCGCTACATCGTACTTCCACCTTCTCCCGAACCCCTTTTCTTACATTGCTTGGCCTGTCTATTGGGTTCTCCAAGGTTGCATCCTCACCGGTGTTTGGGTCATCGCGCACGAGTGCGGTCACCACGCTTTCAGCGACCACCAATGGGTCGACGACACTGTCGGACTCATCCTCCACTCCACCCTTCTAGTCCCATACTTCTCGTGGAAAATCAGCCATCGCCGCCACCACTCCAACACCGGTTCGATGGAGCGGGATGAGGTATTTGTCCCCAAGCCAAAGTCCAAAATACCACCGGTTTCGAAATACCTAAACAACCCACCCGGCCGAGTTCTATCCCTTGCAGTCACATTGACACTAGGCTGGCCGTTGTACTTAGCCTTCAACGTTTCAGGCCGACCCTATGATAGATTTGCTTGCCACTACGATCCATATGGCCCCATCTATTCCCGTCGTGAAAGGCTACAGGTTTACATCTCCGATGCCGGTATATTTGCCGTAGTTTATGTGCTCTACACCATTGCTGCAACAAAAGGGCTGGCTTGGCTTGTATGCTTCTATGGGGTACCTTTGCTCATTGTGAATGGCTTTCTTGTTTTGATCACGTTCTTGCAACATACTCACCCGGCGTTGCCGCATTACGACTCGTCCGAATGGGATTGGATGCGGGGAGCACTGTCGACGATGGATCGAGATTACGGTGTGTTGAATAAAGTGTTCCATAACATCACGGATACGCATGTGGCTCACCATCTCTTCTCGACGATGCCACATTATCATGCCATGGAGGCCACTAAAGCAATCAACCCTATACTGGGTGAGTACTATTCGTTCGACGGGATGCCGGTTTACAAGGCGATGTGGAGGGAGGCGAAAGAGTGTCTTTACGTCGAACCGGACGAAGGCGGTGGTAGCAAAGGTGTTTACTGGTATCGCAACAAGTACTAAGACGGTAAGAGTTAAGACCAACTCCCGGTCGTTGAAATCGTAGTCTAGAAGTGCAAGTGCAAGTGCTGCACTAATAAAATATGGTGGAAACAAATGTACCAAATTGAAAAAAAAAATGGTAGAAAAATATGGAAGATTTGCCTGCTGGCTGTTATTATGTTTTTAGTCTTGCATTAATAAACTATGGTAGGGGACAAATGTGCAAGTGCTGCAATGTTTTATGAATACAATCTTGCTAAAATACAGACATACTGAGCAACAAATATAATATATCTATGTTTCCAGGCAACACGGAGAATTGTCCTAAAGATGTTGAGAGGCAGTGCTTCTGCAATATTTGAAAGGTAAATAGTGTTAGATTAATTGAGTACTAAAAACTAAGAATAACTTAAACTCCACATGTTCACCTTTTTGGTTTGGGCGTGGGAGACCTAAAGGTGCGATCCATTGAGTGAAGGGGAAGGCGTCGACCGGCGGATGCTCGAGTACATCGTTTGAGACATTCGGCGATTGCAATGGAATCAAATTGCAAGATTTCCAGTAATAGCAGAAGATAAGATTCGGAGTCCAAATGATCATACCGTCATCCGAAATCGGATCAAAAGTTAGAAGTTTGAATTTTGGATTGACTACACGAAACAAGGCACTCGCATCAACTAGTATAGGATGTTTAGCCAATGCTAGGAGGCTAACACTATGCACCAAATTCCATTCACTAGTATCAAAACTAAACACCCAAATTTGCACTAATCCTAAACCATGATCCTTTTGTGCAAACTGAAGGCGTCCTCCACTCGAACCGATACACCATTTTTTCTTGCCTCGTCTTCCCTTCCCAACGCCATTATGATCCGAACCCGGAAGCTTGACGGAATCACAAACGACGTCGACGTTATCGTCTGTAACGGTGTACCATAAAAGACGGCGAGGTTGACCTAATCTAAACAGCCTCCCATGCAAGAAAACTGACCGTTTAAGTGGAGTGGAAGTATCTCTATCAACTGAACGGATGTATTTCACTTTCCGTTCAGACCAGGTGCAAGTCTGTGTAGAGAAAATGTAGACAATATATTTATCTCTGGGGAAAGCTACAATCTTAACATATTTAATCCCTACTGCAAGAACAGCAAAAACTCTAGGATTGTTGTTCGGATAAGGGACGGAAAGAAACTCTTTGGTGGTCGGATTCCACAGAACATAGTTAGGTTTGGCAAACTGTACGAATAGCATCAAACCATTGCTCGAGTCCCGCAAATAGAGTGGGTCCTGACGAACGTAATCCAATGATCCGTCATCGGCGGTAAACATCGGAGGCCAAGCAGCGGCAATACTTGCTGCCTCGGCCGGAGGGATTACTGCTGCACCAAAGACTGAATCCTCCGGACTCATAATGCGTATTTGACATCCCAAAAAGGGAAGGGTTGGTGTTATTCTGGGCACAAAACAAGTCCTTATCAACACGTACCAACCTTTGCAAACGCAGCAACATCTGATCAGAATCTTGGGCGGCAAACGGCAAAGCACTTCGATCACCAAATCATCGGAAAGCAGCGCGGTGTTACTTCCTGGAGCAGTTTGCCGCACCGCATCGCCGTTCCTCCACATGGTTGAATTCAAGTCCAGCTTCCAGGCAATTTTCTTAAACAGACAATTTCAAAGAAATTACATGGGAGTCTAATAAAAAAAAACCGACAAACCTCAGGATATGTACTTTCCTAATACATATCCTCTCACATCTTGTTGTTTCTAGATGGAAAAGAACTATGATCATCAACCCTTCTTATCTTTTAATATTTATATATGTTTTTCCATTATCAACTAAGATTTTTGTTTATAGTTTTTTTTTTTACCTTTTTTCCATATATCATCTTTAAAAATGTTTGTTATCTAAAATATTAAATATATAAAACAAGCTCGAGTTCAAATTTAAACATATAAATAAAGTAAAAGTTTAAATGAATTCAGATAATTCGATTATATTAAATTTAAATTTAAAAAATAATATTAGCTCAAGCGAAGAATCTAATATCGAATTTTAAGTTGAACTCAAGTTTGCAATTATTCGAGCTCAGTTTGGGTTTACACCCCTAATTTCCTCTATTTTATTATTGTAATTTAATTTTCAATCATATAATAGATTTAAATTCAATACACGGGTAGTCTAGCCGCTCTTCATCTTTTCCCTAATCTTTTTTTAGCCGCTTGGTAATTTTTTCCCCTAGCACCTCAAGTTTTGTTTTGTAGCCGGCGGCGACACCGATTTTACTGCCAGTTGTCGAATGCCGGATCTATTTTTATTGCTTTTTTTTAGTTTTTTAATAAAATAATTATGTCTTTGTAACACAGTTTTTCTGCCTTTATGGCACGTTTATCTCTTTCTATTGGTATGTTCATCTTTGTCTTTTGGCATATTTTCTTCTACTTCTTCGGTCGTTTTGGCCGCTCTTTATTTTATATTTTTTATCAGGGCTGGATTTGACGACGCCACGACTGATCAAGATGGTGTTTATTTGTAATCCTGGTGATCTTCCCTGCTCTAGACCTTCGGTTTAAATTTAGATACGCGGTTTGCGCTTGTGAAGAGTTTCTTACAGTGCTTGGATCTGATTTGCGTTTTATTGGTGGTCTATCAATAGCTTCATCCCCTTTTGTGGTTCGTTTTGCCGATGCAGTCAGGTTTCGTATCTATTTTTCGATCGAGTATTTGGATGGGTTTATAACCTTTTCATGTATGGTTCATGTCTGATCTAAAGTGGCTAGTTCTAGGAGAATGTCGAATTTTTTCTGTAAGTATGTTTTTTCTGTTTAAGGGTTTAGATTTAGTGGTTTAGAATTTAGGAATAGTGGTGAAAATTTAGGGTTTAGGTTGTAAGGTAATATAACGAGGGATTTATGTTTAACCTATAAACCTTAAATTATAATCCTAAACCCTAAATTCTAATCACTATTATTAAGTTCTAACCCTTAAACTTAAATTCTTAAATCTTACTTCTTAAACTGAATCTCTAAATCTTAAAATTAAGATGCTTGTAAAAAAAATTAACTTTTACCATTAGTGTATGTAATTATTACTCTTCATATAATTTTTTACAAGGGGAAATACAATACGCTAATGCTAGGTGTCACGGGCCGCCAGCCAAGGCCCGAGTCATTGGCACCACGGGGTGCACACCAGGGTTCCCAAGAGGTTCATATAGAGATTTTGGGCCCAAAGAGATCACCAGCCAAGATCGATCTCAACTTTTTTTAGCCGCTTGGTAATTTTTTCCCCTAGCACCTCAAGTTTTGTTTTGTAGCCGGCAGCGACACCGATTTTACTGCCAGTTGTCGAATGCCGGATCTATTTTTATTGCTTTTTTTTTAGTTTTTTAATAAAATAATTATGTCTTTGTAACACAGTTTTTCTGCCTTTATGGCACGTTTATCTCTGTCTATTGGTATGTTCATCTTTGTCTTTTGGCATATTTTCTTCTACTTCTTCGGTCGTTTTGGCCGCTCTTTATTTTATATTTTTTATCAGGGCTGGATTTGACGACGCCACGACTGATCAAGATGGTGTTTATTTGTAATCCTGGTGATCTTCCCTGCTCTAGACCTTCGGTTTAAATTTAGATACGCGGTTTGCGCTTGTGAAGAGTTTCTTACGGTGCTTGGCTCTGATTTGCGTTTTATCGGTGGTCTATCAATAGCTTCATCCCCTTTTGTGGTTCGTTTTGCCGATGCAGTCAGGTTTCGTATCTATTTTTCGATCGAGTATTTGGATGGGTTTATAACCTTTTCATGTATGGTTCATGTCTGATCTAAAGTGGCTAGTTCTAGGAGAATGTCGAATTTTTTTTGTAAGTATGTTTTTTCTGTTTAAGGGTTTAGATTTAGTGGTTTAGAATTTAGGAATAGTGGTGAAAATTTAGGGTTTAGGTTGTAAGGTAATATAACGAGGGATTTATGTTTAACCTATAAACCTTAAATTATAATCCTAAACCCTAAATTCTAATCACTATTATTAAGTTCTAACCCTTAAACTTAAATTCTTAAATCTTACTTCTTAAACTGAATCTCTAAATCTTAAAATTAAGATGCTTGTAAAAAAAATTAACTTTTACCATTAGTGTATGTAATTATTACTCTTCATATAATTTTTTACAAGGGGAAATACAATACGCTAATGCTAGGTGTCACGGGCCGCCAGCCAAGGCCCGAGTCATTGGCACCACGGGGTGCACACCAGGGTTCCCAAGAGGTTCATATAGAGATTTTGGGCCCAAAGAGATCACCAGACTTAGCCCGATCAGTGGGAGATTCTAGAAGGCATATCCATCCACTTTGACCTATGTAAACTTGCCTTGTATACATAGGATTTGTTACCATAGATAGATGGGAATATTCTCAGAATTGTACCATTGTGGTTGGTGGGCTTCGATCATAGTCGTCGATGTAAATTTGTATAGACCGTCGGATTAGGGGGAACTCAACTATAAATAGAGGCATTCCCCTCCTCATTTCATGTATCCAAGTTTCCAAGGAATAAAGGCATTTACTCTAAATCCTCTGAGTGTTCTTGTGTTCTTTTCTTTGTTCTTGAGCGTTCTTTCGAAGTTCTTCTTCGCTAATCTCTTTTGATCTGTTTTTGCGTAGAACGTTTTGCGTTTGTCGGTGCTTGGGAAGTTTGACCTTCCGAGAGGGTTGAAAAGGCTTACTTAGGCGTTTGTCTTGAGTCACATCGCCTAAGGCCGCACGGTGGGCTGGTTGGAACTCTAGCCACGTGACAGTTGGTATCAGAGCCTTGTTCGAGCGACGTAAGCTAGTTCGAGGCACGAAGTATCGAGTTGAGATGGCACCAAAGAAGGGAGAGAATGTTGCTGTGAGCCAGAAGGGTGTGGAGACCCAGGCTGACAAAGGAAGTCGAGCAAACTCGAGGGACTAGTTGTCGGCGCTCGAGGAGAGGGTCACCAGGCTTGAGGGATCGATGAAGGATTCTGCGGAGCGACTCGACATGGTGGATACACGGCTCGAGGAGCTGGATGACCAGGGTGATCAGTCAGAGGGAAAGAGAGATGTTCTCGAAGCCATGTTGAAGGCATTGGGGGTGAAAATGGTGGATCTGAAGGTGGAAGTGATGGTTTATCAGGCTGTCATGTGGAACGGTGTGTTAACCACGATGACACCTAGACCAATGAAGGACATTCCGAAGCCAAAAGAGTTTAAGGGGAACCGATCGGCGAAAGATGTTGAGAACTTCATTTGGTGCATGGAGCGGTACTTCCGGGCAATGAGCATCACAGACGATACCGATAAGGTAAATACTGTTGTTGTTTACTTGTCTGACGTTGCTTTGTTATGGTGGCGATGTAAGTGCCTTGATGAGAATAGTAGGGGCACGAGTGTTGGAACATGGGAGGAGTTCCAAGCGAAGTTCAAGCAGCAGTTTTGCCCGAGTAACACGGAGAAAGAAGCCATGACCAAGTTTAGGAGGCTTCGACACGATGGATCCATTGCGGATTATATCCAGGAGTTTAGTTAGCTATAACTCCTTATCCCCGGCTTGTGTGAGAAAGATGCACTTTTCACGTTTATGGATGGATTGAAGCCACGGGCCATGACCGAGTTAGAGGGGAAGGATGTGGAGGAACTTTCCAAAGCCCTAGCCGTTACGGAGTCCTTGACCGACTATAGTGCTTACAAGTCCATAGAGTCCAAGTCTTCCTAGCCTCATAGCAAGGGCATTGGTGGAAAAGACGACGATGTGTCCGGAGATAGCAGCGATGATGGCAAAGAGAGGCCATTGACCAAGCCAAACCGGTATGCGAAACCAGATGATCAGAAGGATCGAGGATCCATAAGGTGCTACCATTGTGGTGGTCCACACGTAGTGAAAGACTGTCCCAAGAAGAGGAGCTGCCTCGATGCTATTGTCCAGGAGGACGACGAGTCAGATGGAGAACCTGGTAGAGTTGGTGCAATCGCTAGCATCAAAGGAGGGAAGCCGAGGGTAGTAAAAGTACATCGAAAGTGTTACCGATGTAAGGGGCCGCATTGAGCGCGAGAGTGCCCGGATCCAGTCAAGAAGTCCAAGGAGGACGAGCCCGAGAGTGATGAGGCTGCGGAGCTTGGCTCGATGATACTGAATTTTGCCAAGGCAAGGAAGGGACAGAAGCAGAATGGGTTGATGTTTGTCGATATCAACGTGGCGGGACGATCGATGAGTGCTTTGGTGGACACGGGGGCAAGCGATCTGTTCATGTCCAAGAAGGCTGCCGAGAAGCTTGGTCTTAAAGTTGTGGATTCAACCAGTAAGATCAAGGCTTTGAATTCAAGGGAAGTTCCAGTTGTGGGAACAGTGCGGAAGATTGAGTTGCAGATTGGGGATTGGAAGACCAAGGAGAATTTCGAGGTAATTGAGTTAGATGACTGATTTTATTTTGGGACTAAACTTCCTTGACCGTATTGAAGCTCTCATCATTTTGTTTGCCAATGTCGTGTGCATCTTGGATCTGAGACAACGGTGCGTTGTGCCTGTGTGCCGAGACAGCGGGCGAGGAACCAAGAAGCTGACAGCCATTCAGCTTGTCAAAGATGCTCAAAGCCAAGGAGGCATCGAGTTGGAGGCGACAGTTGGGGACACTACCTTGGATGGGCAAGAGTTGCCCGAGGCAGTGGGCATGAAGGCCGTCGAGGAGCCATCTATGAGCGAGGTGGCTGAGGCATCGAACTTAAATAGGAGAGAAGTGTCGATGGGTTTTGCATTGCCGATGAGCAGTGGGGCATCAAACTTCAGGGACGAAGGATTGATGTGTATAGTAAATGTCGAGAAAAGGAGTGAGGTACGTATTGAACACTGTGATAGTGTTTTACAGTTTGATTTGCCGAATTTGTTGGGTGTAGGGCGTAGAAAACCTAACCCATCAGATGGAGTTGCCAAGACTTGGTGCGGGCCGAAGCAACCTTTCAGAGTTCCGAGGGTTCGTTCGGCGTTCAACGTGAAGGCATCCAAGTTTGTGCACAAGGATCGGGATAGTCCAGATCGGGGCAAGTCAGAACTGGTAGGAAAGAGTTTCTACGATCAAGATGTGCCTGGGACGGGTAATTTTGCATGGCGATGCGAGCCAATTCGTGCAGTCCTTATGGGGGGACAACCGAATCAGAGTCTGGTGCTCTTTATGGGGAGAGCGGTCCTTATGGGGGGACAATCAAGCCAGATTCCGAGTTGGAAGCAAGCCAAGGTGCGCAGAATGAAGCTCCAAGATCGATCTCAACTTTGTTCGAGAGGCGCGACAAGGGCGTCGCCAAGTTTGGCGGGGGAGATTGTCACGGGCCGCCAGCCAAGGCCCGAGTCATTGGCACCACAGGTGCACACCATGGTTCCCAAGAGGTTTAGATAGAGATTTTGGGCCCAAAGAGACCACCAGACTTAGCCCGATCCGTGGGAGATTCTAGAAGGCATATCCATCCACTTTGACCTATGTAAACTTGCCTTGTATACATAGGATTTGTTACCATAGATAGATGAGAATATTCCCATAATTGTACCATTGTGGTTGGTGGGCTTCGATCATAGCCATCGATGTAAATTTGTATAGACCGTCGGATTTTGGGGAACTCAACTATAAATAGAGGCCTTCCCCTCCTCATTTCATGTATCCAAGTTTCAAGGAATGAAGGCATTTACTCTAAATCCTCTGAGTGTTCTCGTGTTATTTTCTTTGTTCTTGAGCGTTCTTTCGAAGTTCTTCTTCGCTCATCTTGTTTGATCCGTTTTCGAGTAGAACGCTTTGCGTTTGTCGGTGCTTGGGAAGTTTGATCTTCCGAGATAGTTGAAAAGGCTTACTTAGGCGTTTGTCTTGAGTCACATCGCCTAAGGCCGCACAGTGGGCTGGTTGGAACTCTAGCCACGTGACATAGGCCACATGTGTTCAACACTGATGGTCCAGTCGTTGCTTGATACGGATTCTTATGCAACACATGTCGTTGCCCAAACCATTGTTTTGTATTCCTATACTCTCTCAATACATAATTATCTTCTATTGTTTCAAATCTTCCATCGTAACATTTATTCACTTTTTCGATATTATCCTCAACTTTTACTATTTAATTAAAATATTATTTAAAAATATTAAATACTAAAATTTTAATAGCCTAATATAACATCTCTTATAATAGTCCACCCATTTTTATTATTATAATTATTTGTTGTTTTCTGTCGCCTGCCTTCTCAGATTCTAAGTTAGAATTTCTGATCTTCTTGGTCCTTTTAGGCCTTTATTGCTCATTCCATGTATTAGGCTTTTGTTAAGCCCATTTCTTCTGGGTCATTGGTTGCCCATTATATTCTTTACTTTGTTGAATAAAATCTTTCTTTTCTCGATAAAATTATTTTATCTAATTTATTTTATTCATTTACACAAACCATGAGATAGCTGAGGTGATAAGGGTCTTTTGAATCTTAATTGATATTTAAGGATTTGATTATTGTTCTGAATATAAAATAATTTTAAAATTTATGGCTATATCACTGCATAACCACCATTATTACAATTATAAATTATTTGATTTCTTAAATGATTTTTACCGGAAGGAGTTGAGATTAACCATAGGAACATATGTATAACAAAGTCAAGCCATTCTAATATATCCAAACTTTATTGAGAACATTTTATAAAAAAATAAAAATGATTTGGCTGGTTGGTCAAGCTGCTCATTTTTATTCCTTTATATTCTCTTAGGTTATATGTTCTATACCCATTAGAAACACCTTTGTTAGGAGTAGATTTAAGATTTGTCAAAATAATAATAATTTTTAAATTTTTTACACTTACAATTCGAAGATATGATAGATATAAAAGAATTTTGTTAGAATGATCGTCATGTAATAAAATTTTGCAGTACTCAATTCATAATAAATCAAACATTAGTAGTTATATAATAGATAAAGAAACAAATACAAGGTCTAAATTGTCTAAATATTTCTACAATAAATGTTATTAATATGCCGTAAAACGATACTATATTGATTGTTTTAAAAAATGGAAAACCAGAAGCCAGATATTTTCACCTGCCATCCAGCATAATTGAGAGAAAAAAGGTAAGGTAGTTAATAGATCCCAGAAAAGTCTGATTGGGGTTTAACTAAGAGATGCAAACAAATGTTTAATGTTGTCGGACGGGACAAAAGGCCAACTCCGATAAAGAAACAAGGATGTTTTACAAACCAACACGACTTTGGGCAGTACTATGATGGTGTCTGTTTGGAATTTTGGAAACTAACCGATTTTCTTTCGTGTTCTTTTTAATGGTGGAACGTTGTGTACTCTGATCGGATTCGGGTTTTAATCCGGTGGAAAATGGAGGGTGAGTCGAATTCTGGTGCACGGTCTGCGTTGCTGACGAAGACTGAAAGCGGCAAAGGAGGGCGGTTCGCACCGCGTAACTCGGTGAACTCATTGAGGAATGACTTTATGTTGAGGCTGCCGGACAAGGTTCGTGCTGGTCTTGACGCTGAATCCCCTTACGACATTGATGTGTCCAAAACCAAAGGTTTAACTTCAGGTCTTTTTCCTTTTTCAACTTTCATGTTTGGTTTCTAAGAAAAAAGTGGCTGGAAAACAGCATTCCATTGTGCTTTTTCTTTGATCAGGTGTAAAGGAATACTACAAAACACAATTCAAGACATTGAAAGCCTTTGAAGAAGTCGATGCTATTGATCCATCCGAATCAACAGATTGCGAAGATGAAGAATACGAAGACGAAGAACAGATCCAAAATGAGAGAGCCATGATGATTTCTAATTATGCAAATGTCATCTTGCTAGCATTTAAGGTACTTTTTTTTCTGTTATAAAAATTTCAGAACCAACCATTTTCTGCTATATCATTGTGTTTGAAACTGTTAAAAATGACAAATTCGAGTGTCTGTGCAGCTCTATGCTACCATAAGGAGTGGTTCCATAGCCATTGCAGCATCAACATTAGATTCTTTACTCGATTTAATGGCCGGAGGCATACTTTGGTTCACTCACATGTCAATGAAATCCACAAACATCTACAAGTATCCTATTGGAAAACTAAGGATACAGCCAGTAGGCATAGTCATTTTTGCTGCAGTGATGGCTACACTAGGTTTGTTTCTTGTTCATTTCTAGCTTAGGGTTAGTTTAGCATTGTTGTTGCAGTTAAAAAGTGTGGTTGAAAAGTACGGATTAGCGACTTTTTGGCTGTTAAAAAGTACTTTTGGACATATTGATGTAAGAACATTGAAAATAAATCCTGCATGATATGTATGTATGTATGTATGTATGTTCTCTCATAATCTCACATACACAACAGGTTTTCAAGTGTTGATCCAAGCAGTGCAGCAGTTAATAGCAAATGAACCTTCAGAAAAGATGTCCTCGGAGGAATTATTATGGTTATACGCCATCATGTTGACTGCTACACTTGTAAAACTTGCCCTATGGCTTTACTGCCGAACCTCGTTGAACAAGATTGTCCAGGCTTACGCAGAGGTTTCCGCTCAATCTTTTCGAGGATTCTCTTTATTTTCACTTAGCTTGTGATTGACAACTTGTATAATGGCATCGAATGTCAATTCCCAGGATCACTATTTTGATGTGGTAACAAATGTAGTAGGATTACTTGCAGCTGTTCTCGGTGATAAATATTATTGGTGGCTCGATCCTGCCGGTGCCGTTGTCCTTGCGATTTACACGATAACGAATTGGTCGGGAACTGTTATGGAAAATGCAGGTGAGCTCAGGATTTCTCTTATATGACCCTTGAAGTTATCCTGTTATTCATGCATACAACAAACTGAATACAAGGTTGTCTTGATGCACAGCTTCTCTAGTAGGACAAGCAGCTCCTCCTGAGTTTCTACAAAAACTGACATACCTCACCATCAGACACCCTCGAGTCGAGCGTATTGACACGGTCCGAGCTTACACGTTCGGCGTTCTTTACTTCGTAGAGGTTAGTTTCATGCTATTCAGCCTGTCACATGCAGTTATACAGATTGTGTGCACATGATGAAAGAAACCCTGGTGAATGATGATGTTGTTTGTACAGGTGGACATCGAACTACCGGAAGATCTGCCTTTGAAGGAAGCACACCACATAGGAGAGACGTTGCAGATAAAGATCGAGAAACTTGAAGAAGTTGAGCGAGCATTTGTTCATCTGGACTTTGAATGTGAGCACAAACCAGAGCACTCTGTTCTCATCAGGCTACCCTATACTAAAGACTAGTAAAAATTAGTAGCATTGGATTTGGGAATTTGTTTAACCAATGCTCTGAATTGAAATAATTTATTTATTTTTCGATGTATTAATCTCCTAAGTTCCATTATATGTGTAATTTGATATTTGAAAAGGAGTTGCACCAATATAATCTGATTTATTAGTTGATAATTTAATTTTTAATATAAATATAATGGTTGAGTGGAATTGTAATTCTCGTATAGTTTTTATTTCAAAAAAATAAGGAATTTATTTTCATTCAAATTTAATGGATTTCCTATGTTTTTTTTCATCCAAAAGAATGTGAGTCTCGAAATCGAAAGTAAGATCATGGCAATTATTGTGCAAAGATTTAAACACATTTAGTGACTTCTTTTCGCATTATCTAAAATCATAAAACTAATTTAGATTTTGTTGTTTACTTCGTAAATGTTGTGGACAAACCGTAATACTCCATAAAATTATCATGAAGGCATGAGTTTTTACGATTAATTTTATTAAAATTATTTGCATCACACGTCTCAAACTATAATTTATATTTAAATTGGTTTTTAAATATTTTAATGTCTCAATTCTATTTCAGACTATGGGTCTCAGTTGAAATTAATACCCAAATTTTTAAAGGTAAAATTTTGATACACATGCTATGCAAAATTAATTTTACACAAGCCAACATATTTATACTATAAAACCTAAATTTTAAATTCCTAACTCTAACCTTAAAAAACTAAACCCACAACCTTAAACCTATACCCTAAATTCTAAACACTAACCTTAAATTCTAAAGCTTACAACCTAAACCCCTAAACACTAAACCCTAAACTAAAACTCTAACTATTCAAACTAAAAAACACGTGTAAACTAAAATTTACACAGCCTGTGTATTAGATTTTTTTAATTTTTAAATATATTAGTTTCATCCCTAAATTATAACTCTTAATTTAAATTAGCCTCTAAAATTTAAAAATATGTATCATCATTTCCTTAATTGATTTTGACATTCAGTCATTATTTTTGCGATTACTATCCAATACTTTAATTATCATTACAAGTTTGGTTTTTACAATTTATGAGTAATTTTATAAATAAAAAGTTAATTGTATCACCCACCCACCCTCGAATATGTTATACTATAATTATATTGATCTAATTAAATTCAACTAATCATTTTAAGTTACAAAACCTAGAATATGTAAATGAAAAAAAAAATGTTAAAAAATCTAGAATATGTAAATGGAAAAAATACCTGGTCTAGCTAGACACGGTAGATTAACTAATTATATATAAAGTTTGTGAATTTAAGTACAAGGTTATCTAAAAAAATATTTATGCGTCAACTACGATCGAAATTTTCTATCCTTTCTTAGTAATTTTATTTAGGCCTTTATATTTAAAAATTAGATTTAAAGTTTTAAATTAAAGTTTTAACTTAAAATTTAGAGAATTGCACGTAAAATGTAGTTTTTAAGATTTAATGTTTAAAATTTAAATTTATGATTTAAATTTTAATTTTTTAATATTAAAATATAAAAAATTCGAAGAAAGAGGTTATTTTTTCGTACCATTAACTACTAACCTTTGACTTAACATTTAATGTCGTGTGGATGAGAGGGTTTTAAGTTTTTCGTCTTCCACCGCACCCTACAAATCCTTCCCTCTATCACCAGGCTATAGCCCTCTGGTTTTCTTTTTCAGGCGTGCTGAATATCATTCAGTAACTTTTCAAATTATTTTTGTACTATTCGACACAAAAGTAATATTTTAGTACATTTCAAACTTATAAATTTTATAAAATATATATATTAATTTAACTGAAATACAGTTGATGTAAAAAATTCATTTTTTTTGTTGTAAAAATCACTTAATTACAAGGAAACAAGTTTAGTTATTAAGTTCATGATATTAACCTCTTAATCTCTCATGCACAGGAAAAATTATTAGATAAGTTTGACTTATCATGTTATCTATAGTCTTATCTAATAATATTTTTTCGTCTCATTTTCTTTTAAGATGAATCTTCATCTCTTTCTTACATGGAATTAAAGAGTGTTTAGTTACTTAAAAATTATACTAAAATGAGCGAATGTTATTAGATTGACCATGAATATCGTGATGTGACGGATCCTTCTAATAATTTCTCCATGCACAGCCTACTAATCTTATTCTCTTTCGTTTAATTACTATAAGCTCCAAATCGGAAATGACCAGAGAAATGATTAAGACAACAGTTATAAAACATGAGAAACAACAGATCAAATCAAATCTAAACATAATCTATCAATACTCCAACTTACAAAACATGTTATTATAATTATAAAACATTACAAAATTCGTACACAAAACAGAGTATTACAAGAGAGAGATCAAACTTAGAAAGTTACAAAAGCTCAACCTTACGTATATGTATTAATATCTGTTAAATTTGATCCTTTAGCCCCCAAATGGAAACCAACGTTCATGGAATGAAGACTGGTAGGAGATCATATAGAAAAGCAGCACGAGCACAAGCGCCACCCCCCACGGCGACGATCCCGCCCGGTGAAGCGAACCTTCTCCGGTTCCGGAATCAGGCAAGGAATGTTCCCGGAACAGCAGTGGAGCAGAAGCAAAAGAACCACCGGGGTCAGCATGAAGAAGAACTTGATCTGGTTCATTAGATCCTCGAACACCGACTCGTAGTTTATGTACCAGGAGAAACCCAGTACGAAGACAAAGATGGAAACAAAGAAACATAGGTGGAGTGGCGGAGGAGACAGGTAGTCGGAGAACGAATATCCGTCGTATCTAGCCATGTTCGTTTTTTTAGTTAACTTCTGAGAAACTAAGGTTTTTTCAGACAAAGAGAGAAGGATTCACTGTTCTATTTTTTTTTCTTTCTAGAATCAACTGATTTGTTTGCAAAGAAAGTGGTTCAGTGGCCATGGTTATATAGGGAGTTAACGATTGACATTCATTTGGATTTCTATGTACCTTTTAATCAATCAAAGGTACCTAACTTACTATTATAATCTCATAATTGATTTAACACGTAACGACTTCATATTATTAATCTTATCATATTCGTGTCTTAAACGAATTTTTCTGAAAATTGTGTATAATGAAAAGTGTATCTATTACTTCCTTTCGGTTTTGCCTAGTTCATTTCTAGATCTCTTTACCAATTGCACTACTCTATTTTTCAGTTAAAATCGAATTAAGTGATCAAACTAAAATTTTATTTAGTTAATCGATCAATTAATTAAACTTTTAGTTAGTTAATAGTTAAGAAATTTTTCGAAGCTCGATTATCAATTAATTAGCTGAAAATATTAAATATTTAAGTACATTATATATTATAAACTCATACCCATTAAGATGTCAATACTCAACTAATTTTTATCTCCACCCCCACAAAACTTATTAAGATTTCAAGATCCCACTAGTTTTTAACCCCAAAAATACTAAATTAATCTAACCAAAAAAAAATCACAAACTTTAAAACTTTGTTCAATTAATTTGAAAACTGAACCGAATTAGTTTAATTTTATTCAGTTTAGCTAATAATTTTTTTACAAAAAATCAATTTAATTAATGACTAAAAAAGAATTTATTAGTTTGATTTTGAATATTCAGTTCGGCTAGTGACTGAATTAAGTGCTTGAACCCCTACTCTCACTTAAGATGTGTGCCTCGCTCTATATTATGAATTAGTAGAGTTAGTAAAACCTAACTTACCTAAGATACATACAAGGTTTAAGATAAGATTATGATGATGAAAGACTTGGATTGTTTTGTGGGCATTAGACAATAACCGGTAAATCTGGGCGAAATGGACGGTGCCTATTTTATTTATATAAATAATAATAATCAAGGACTGGGCAGGCAATTTAAGCCCCATACATTTTTTTATGTTTTTATTGTATAATGGTGTTATAGTATGCATGTTCAAATTAATAAACATATACAAAAAGCTTGTAAAGCAATCGGCCAGTGTTTAAATGCTTCTCTTTGTCAAAAGTTGATGCGACTCGCTTTGTCACTTTAATTTAATTTGCAACGATTATAAAGAGAGGTCAGGTAATTGCTTTTTAGTAGAAGAAAAAGTTACAAAGAAAAAGCATGGTTTCCATTCGGAAGAAGAATGAAGCAGGCAGGACCACGATCATTCTCATGAACATCGGTTAAGGGATGTAAAAACACGTAATCGAATGGATTTCAGGTTAGGCCATGTCAGATCGGGTCAAATCAGATACAAATCATTTTAGGTTGATTTAATATTTTAACTCGATTCGGGTCGGGTGCGGGTTCATTTCAAGTTCGAGTCTGAATCAGTTAACTATAATTTACCCATAATTTAACCATGATGGTAACATTTAGATCTTTTAAAAGCTCGATGAGGAAATTTCTGATAGCAAAGTCAAGCATTTAATTTCGTAAAACTTTTGCTATAAGATCTGAAAGCTTAAAATTTTACAAAAAAAAAACTTACTTTATTCATTTGTAATTTCTAAGTTCACTAAGTTATAATAATTTCAATATTATCTTATTTCTTAATTTTAATTTGTACATTTGTAATCTAATATGATATAAGTATTAATTAAAATTTTGTTTAAAAACATCACGAAGTTTTTCAAAGTTCAAACCACCTCCTCGGCTTCTAACATTGTAAAGTTTTAAGCTTCTAAATTTGGTTTTCCTAGGCTTTTAACATTGTAAAGTTTTAATTAATTTATTAACATAAATTTGTATATGATAATTAAAAATTACGATATTTCAATTACAACTATGAATTTAAAATTTTTGTAAATGGTTAATATTCTAACATTTGATTTTTATCAAATTAATAAATAGTTTCAAACCCTTCTAACATTTCTATTTGTAAGGGAAAATGTTGGCATCTAAAGCTTTAATTTTTTGTAATATAAACTTACATTTTCTTGCTAACCAAACAGCAAAAAAGAGTCTATCAATTTAGGGCTTTGAATATTATGTTTAAGAAGTGACTTTAGCAGTGTAATTTGGTTAAAAAAATATATAAGTGGTTTTTTTTTTGTTTCTTTCCTTTTTATATATGTTTTTATTCAAGATGAATTTATTTAGTTGTTGAGAAATTATAATTGAAAGATAAATATAGTTTATATTTATCAACACTTTAAATTGATTATATATGTATATATATTCTTATATATAATTTAATAAATTAATAATCAATAACTGAATTATTTAACTAAAAAAATAAATTAATAATTAATAGTTTAGATGGTAAAAAATTAGTTTCTCACATTATAATATAATAAATTTATGATTTCTCAAATACTTCATTTTTTTTCTTGAAAATCATCAAATCATAGACTTCCTCAATTACAGGTTATGTAAATGATAATATCAATCTAGGTCAATATCAGTTCAGGTCAACAACAGGTCGGGTAAAATCGGATCTCGAGTCGTTTCAGTCGGGTAATAACGGTTATTTGTCAGGTTAGCCTCGGGTTCGGGTTCGTATCATTCGGGTGCAGGTTAGGTTTTGGGTCCACAGTAACAGGTTCAATTCGTGTCCAGGTCGTTCTCGGTCAAATATAGGTCGGGCTCGGTTACTACAGTATTAGGTCCAACTCGGGTTTAAGTTAACAACAGTTGGTTATAGATTGATTTTGGGTCATCGCTTTCTCGGGTCAAAACAAGTCCTGACTCGAGCAGGTTTCAGTCGGATTTTCGGATCGGGTAGTATGAAACCAGACAGTAGCGAATTTAATTTTTTTCAAGGTGAATGTAAATCATAAATATTAAAATTTAAGAGTAGATACACATAAAATATTAAATTTGTAGAGTGTGCACAAGTCGTAAATATTTAAAAAATAAAGATAAATTTATATAAAAATGAAGATATATGTGTTAGCTTTAAAACGTTCAGGGTTGACACATGCTCACCCTACAACATAGATCCGCCAATGGAACCAGACATATTTAGGATTACCAGATTACCAAAATGAGGGTTAAAATATTATTATTAAGCAATATTTTTAATTTTTTTAAAATGGGGATTAGAGTATAATTTGTTTATTTTGAAATTGATAAAGATCTAAGAAGTATTTAAATTGAAGAAAATGACGGGTCAGTTTAATTTTCCTAGTTTCAAAATTAGGAGAGACCTAAAAAGTAATTTGACCCAAGAATTAAGGAGCCAAAACATAATTTGTTTAGTTTCATAATTAAGAGGACTTGAAACGCAATTGAACCTAAAAATTTAAGAGGAGCCATAAAAACAACTTGTTTAACTTAGGAGCTAAAAACAATTAGTTTAAAATATTGAAGGCCATAATCCATCCCCACAATGCATATATATAGATAGATATACGATCAATTTAATTTATCTGCATTCACGATTAGAGTAATAATTAATTTTAGTATCATTACCGTTACAAATTAAAAGAAAAGTATGTTATATTTCAATCTCAAAACCTTGAAACTCCGAATCAAAACTTTAACCAGGGATTTCTCTGGCCACAATTCTTAAAACTATACTTAATCAAGTTATAACTATAAAATACAAGTGAACAAACTACAAATTAAGTAAATAAAACTCACATAACCATATTTAAATTAATTTCATCGTTCGAAGGAACTTGTACTTACTTTGCCACAAATTCCAACTTTGGAACAAAAAGAAAAAAGTTTTTTTTAGATATAGAAATGGGTTTTCCTTACATCGTAACTCGTAAGTATTCACTCTCTTGAAGAAAAGAATTAATGGTGTTGGAAATAGAGGATATTTCCGACAACGACCGTGAGAAATTTGGATTATTTTAAAATTTAAAGATATAAAAAGTCTTTGAATTTAAAAACAAAAATTAAGCTATTAGATTTTTTTTGCACCAAATTAAGTTATTGAACCAAAAAATTTGATCAATTAAGCTCTTGCACTAAGAAATTGAAGCAATTAAGCCCTTTGACCAATTTTGATCATTAAATCTTAACAGTTTTTCTTCATATATTACCGGAACATGATACACTACAATTCTATCCTGTTGCATTTACAAAAAATTTCATAAAGTATTTTTTTTATAAGTTTTTTAGAATTTTTAGAACATTTAAAGAATTTTTTAAATAAATTTTTTTTGAAAACTATCAAGTGGAAATACTATGACACATCGCACTGCAACAATGAGTCGAACAAAACTGTTTAGATTTAATGGTCAAAATTGGTCAAAAGGCTTAATTAATTTAATTTTTTAATTTAAGTGCTTAATTGATTAAATTTTGTGGTTCAATAGCTTGATTTGGTGCAAAAAATATAAAAACTTAATTATTTTTTTTAACTTTAAGAGCTTTTTATAGCCTTAAACCTTATTTTAATGGTTGAGATTCGCATCTGCAAAGCTGTATACCAATACAAAGCTGATACTTCCAACCGACCATGGACTACATCTGGAAAAGATGTCAAAAATAATGGAGAAAAATAAAAAGGAAAAAAAAAAGCCAGGGTTTTAGGAAAAAAATAAAATAAAAAGGGGAAATGTATACTCCTAAGTCCTAACATGGTGTGGTGTGGTCCATCTCACAATTTCTCACTGCTGCTTTTGGCCATCTTTATCCACGTAATGAATACACAAATCTATAATAATAGGAGGACCATTGTACTTGTATTTTTTCCCTTAAAATCATCGTACTATATCAAAAAAAATTTATATGAAATGACTTTTTAATTTAATTTGTTTCATTATAGTGTCATAATTTAAACTTTTAATACTGATTAAAAGTTTTAGTATCTATCATACTAAATCAGTTAATTGTTTGTATCATAATATATTATTTTAACAAATAATAATTGACACAATAATAACCATTCATTCATTCTCAAGATAGCATGGAGTGCTTGTATATATTGTGTTTGGGAATAAATAAATCACATATTGTTTTGAAATCAGGCCAAGCCTCCTAAAGCAGTTCTCACTTCTATAATAGAAATTGTCCGTGTCAAACTTAGGAACAAATGTATAGTTAGATTTGATGTTGTAAATTCTGATTTGTGTACGGCTTGAGGTATTTGCTAGAGTATCTGTATTTTTGTAAGATACTTAGGGCGTATTTTTTGTTGTTGCTTTTAGCGACCTAAAAAGCACTTTTTTAAGTGCTTTCAAAACAAATTAGGTGTTTTTGGTTACTTTTAAAAGTGATTTTTCACCCAAATCAAAAAGTTAGATTTATGGCTTTTGCGGTGGATAAGTTAATTTGAAAAGTAAAATTATTTTTTTACCCTTTATTATTTAATTATAATTGATTGTTAAACTAAATTTATACATAATTATAAAATAATATATATGTTATAGTATTTATATTGAGAATATTTTTTTATTATAGTATATATAGTTTATATTTTCAAATTAAAATTTTTATTATAATTTAAGTTGATTTATTTCATACATCATGATATTAACAAATTTGACCCAAGTTCACTTATTTTACTTTACAATACTATATCTAAAATAAACATTTTATCTTCCTAAAATTACTTTTTGACATCAATGACAAACACTAACCCAACTTTTTAAAGCTACTTTTCTACCACACTTTTAAAATCACTTTTTTCACCGCACTTTTTAAAAGCAATGTCAAACTAAGCTTTAGTTATTTTAGTTATTTTGTAGCAACTTAACTATTTTATTTGAATAAACATACATACAACTCATCTAAAAATTAATAATAACCATTAGAGAAAAAAAATATTTGACTGAATGCCCTGTATATTGAAGGTGGTGCCCACAATACTAAAGGAAAATATAGATTTTTTTTTTTTGAAAGTAGGGAAAAGATAGTTAATTAACGAGCAATGGAAGATAGGCTACCTGGCATGCAAATACAAATGGGGACACCCCCATTTAAGCACGGGCTTAGCATTATTAGTTCATGATATTATCGATTGATTAACCTCTTTACAATTAAAAAAATAAGATTTTGTTAGAGATGATCTTAGGTGTGATATTATTTTAGTCTAAAATGTTAGAATTATAAATGAATTAATCAATTATCACCTCCAATAGCATAATTATTATAACAAATAATATAAATTTTTCAATAAAAGGTCAATTAACAAAATCTTAAAAAATAGAATGAGCGAATCCAAGAGAGGAATGTGACAGGTTAGGTGTTTTGAAACGGCAAGGAGGAGACATTATTTGGTTGACTGATTAAGGTTTGACAAGTGGGAAAATGAGATTTGGTGACATGTGTTTGCTTAATTAATTTATGAAAAAAAATTGATTGATGCAGCTATTTAGTTAAGAGATTCCATATTTGTAGAGAGACATCAAAATCCTGTTTAGTAAATAATTTTTTGAGCTAAAATTAGAAGTTTGAAGTATTTTTAGAGAATTTAAATCAGTTAATTTGGATGTTTGGTAAATAGAGGATTGTAATAGCGAATCGATGTGAAACATCTCATTTTAAAAGAGCTCATTTTAGGAGTTTTTGAGTTAGAGATTTGGATAAAAAACTTGTAAAAATTATTTTGTCATTGATAATTATAAAACAATTCTCTAAATAATATAAATTTGATTAACTAATAAAATTAAATAAATAATTTATTGAATAAGAAATTAATATATAAATTAATAAATACGTATAAATTTAATAACTAATAAAATTATATTCAAAGTATAATAACTAATAACTAATAAATTATTCAAATAAGTATCAATCATAATCATGTCTTTATATGTCATTTTGCTTGTTCAAATAATCAAACAACTATCAGCTATCAGTTAATTTTACAAACACTTTTATACAATCAGCTAATGTAATCCGCTAGTCAAATCAGCTAATGCTATCAGCTAATGTAACCTGTTATCCGCTAATTGCCAAACAGGGGCCCAAGAGAATAAATGGATAGTAACTCAATTATTAAGATGTTTTTTATGAGAAAATATTTTATACACCGACGGTAAATTTTGTTACAACCGTTTAGTTGTTAGGGTTAAGATTTATGGTCAAAGTTTTATTTATGTTGTTATGTTTTAAAGTTTAAGAATATATTTTATAGTTTAAAGTTTATAGTTTGAGATTTAGAATTTGAGGGTTAGGGTCAATGGTGGAATTTAGTAATAGAGTTTGGGAGTGATTTGTTTTTTAAAATAAAGGTTTAAACTGAAATTTTCAAATATTTTAAACAGTTTAATTTGCATTTTTTTTTCAAAAATTCAGGGTCTAACTAAAAATTTTAAGAAACTTAATGAGAAATTCTAAAAATGATGGGAGAGATTTAATTAAAAATATTTAAAAAATTTAAAATTTAATATGAAATTCTAAAAATTTTGTGGGGTCAAATTAATTTTTAAAAATTTAATGGACTAACTTCTAAATTTCTAAATTGTGGGAGGCATGGCAGCCACAAAGCACTCATTACGTTCTGCCATGGTTAAAGTCTAGGGCCTCTAAAAGTGACACATAAAAACTTTAGAAGGACGCGTGTAAAAAAAATCATTTATTCATCAAATTATTATCTTATATATATATTGGGTAGAAAATCATATAAGTCTACATATTTACTTTTTAAAATATAAAATTTAAATATCTATTTCTAATGTATGAATATCAAATTCTAAACATGTATCCAAAATTTTAAATCATACGAACTAAACTCTTAATTTATAAACCTTAAATCAAACATTTAACCCTTAAAATACAAAGAATTTGAGCAAATATATTTGGTCGGTTGACTAAACTGTTCATCTTTATTTCCTCGTATTCCCTTAGGTCATGGGTTTTAGACCCACTAGAAGCACCTCCTTCGTTCCTTCCCTATAGTCTTTTTGCCCTCTCATCTAGATAGGATTAGGATTATGATTAGAATTAGAATTAAAATTAGTTTTAAAAATAAAATAGAAAGGATTTTGTAATTTACCGACCATAATTATGTATTAAATTATTTTCCATTGTTTAGTTCGTTAAATGAATCTGAGTTGGAGCTGATGTACTTTTATTATATTTGTTGGTTGGATTCATACACAATCGCAAACTATTCAAATACATTCGAACAAAGGCATTGGACATTTGATATTATGGACCCTATAATCATTTAACCAACCCTGTCGAAAAAAGCTTGCTCTATTTGGATTGGGCTTCTAAACTTTAAGCCTATGAATTACACCTTGTCTGACATATAAGTTGCATTTTTTGGGGTGTTTTTTTTTTTTTTAAAGATGGACCATTAATTTATTATGGTGGATTAGGACATATGTGTTTTCTTAACTATCGGTATTTTGATTATTAGCTGATTAATTCAGATTAAGTTTTACAAAGTCTAATATGGAGACAACTCTTTCAATTCAATTTTCTCTATTCACAACATCAAGATTTAAACTTCTGACATTGCTTAAAGGTTTTAACACTTCATCCCGCTAGACCAACTGACTATTGGTGGACATCCGTAATAACTTTAATTCATGTTTTTAATCTAATAACTTAAATTATGTGATTTAGTTATTTTTGTATTATAAATTGACCAAATTAAAATACATGTATTAACGTGGAATCTGACCTATATTCAAATTGTACATGTATACTTATATATAATTTTATTTTGCGTATGCTGAAGAAATATATATATTGAAGTCTGGGATTATGTTTACAATGTTAAATTATAAGCACGAGTATTTTCAATATTGGTACGAACATGAACAGAATATATAATTGAAATTGGTGGTGGAACCATAAGCATTGACAAGCAGTCCCAAAGAATATATTTTTCAAGGCGGAAAAAGAATGCACGATTCCGTTCTGATTTGCCTTTTTCCATGCGCATTACTTTTTTCGGTATACGTCTATGTTCAAAATTTGTTACTTTTTTCTCTTAATAATATTTTTTTATAATATTTACTTCATGATTCATATTTAGGATTTATAATTTTTTCTCCAATAATATTATTTTCAAAATTTAAATTTAAATTTTATATTTAAAAAATAATATCATTGTACTCGACATATGTTGTTTAAGAAAAAAAAAAACAAGAAAAGGGATTGTCCTCTTTCCTGCGTGGGAAAGCTTTAGGTCATCTTCTCATCATTAAAGTCGGTATGGCTATGGCGCCATTGCCCCCACACCCAACTCATTAGGTTCACCAACCTAAGTCTGACTTCCTAAACACCACCATTATTACCACTAATCTCAACTTTTAGTCCATTATATCTCACTTTCCTTGAAAGTAAACATATAATCAAAACTAAAACGTGTACATAAATGCAAAGCTTAAATATATTTTTTTCTTAAATTAGACGGATTCTTCCAAGTTGGTATTTAAAAAACTTTTACTTCTAAGTTGATACACTCAAGTTGGCACCTAAAGCTTTTTGCTCTCAAATTGTTACTTGAACTTTAATTTTATCCATTATTTTTGTACTTTTATTGACAATTTTAGTCCATAAAACATATACATTTTTACGTGTTTGATACTAATTCAAAACAATTCAACAAAAATAACCATTCGTATTTAAAAGTTCCATCAATTTAGTCATTTTTACAATAATGTCAAACCAAACGAATCTATCAGATCAAAGCAATTGTTGGATAATTACATTCTACAATAAAACAACAAGAAATTATTATTAAACTTTTATTATACTAAAAAAATAATGTTAACATTTATGAGAGAGAGAATGACAAATAATAGATTGATATATTTTTAAATATAGAGGGTTAAATTTCTAGATTTGTTTCGAATTATAACCAAATTGATAGAATGTATAAATTTTAATATCAACTTGAGAGAATGAGTCTAGTTCAAGTACTAATTTGAAAGCAAAAGATTATTTAGATATAAACTTAAAAGAAAATGTTTATTTTAAGTACCAATTTGAGAATATTTTTTAAATACTAGTTTAAAAGAGAGTACTTAATTTAGGTACCAAATATGCAAATATATATTTAAGCCTGAATGTAATGTAATATTTGTCATGTTAAGTAATTTTTTAAAGATTTTTTTTATACAAGCATGACTAATCAAAGGTTAAAATCCAAAATTGAAATCTCTAACTACAAGCCCCTAAATATTGAACCATAAACTCTAAATATTAAATATTAAATTTTAACCATAAATTTTTAACCTCTAAAACTTAAATCAGAAAGTACATTATACCCTAATATTAAAATATAGTATTCTCTCTCCAAACTAACTTTCTTGTGAAAACTAAAACTTTCACCACGGATATATGAATAATAATCCTTATTTAAATGGAAACATCATAAATAATAGGCTTAATTATAAAATAAGTGCTTAAATTATGTCTCTTTTTTATAATAGGTGCCTAAAATATTTTTTTGTTGAAATAGGTGCCTAAACTTTTATTTTTGGCTGAAATAGGTACCTAAAGTATTTTTTGGCTGAAATATGTACCTAAACTTTCATTTTTGTTAAAATAGGTGCTCAAGAAGGTGCCAAAATTAACTTTAAAACAAGTCAAAAATAAATGTTTAAGCACCTATTTCAGCAAAAAAAATAGTTTAGGCTCCTATTTCAGCTAAAATGAAAATTTAGGCACATATTTTAACAAAAAATACATTAGACACTTATTATAAAAAAAACATAATTTGTGCATTTATTTTATAATTTAGCCTAAATAATATGAAAAATAAAATTTCTTGAAATCTGCTTCATCACTATATAAATCATTAAGCAGGGAACATGAAAGTAATCCGGCAAATGCTCCATTACAGTAAGGTATTCTGAAATCTCCCAACCGCAGAAACATGGCTAGGCTTTTCCCAACCCTAGCCGCCCACTTCATCTTCTTCTCCATTTTCATTGCTTCAGCTTTAGCAGATGACGAGAGCTTCGTGCGTACCACGGACAGGAAGCTTTTAGGGCTTGACGATAAGGAAAAGCTCAGCCACTTCAAGCTTTACTGGCACGACATCGTGGGAGGGCGGAATCCAACGGCGGTCCCCGTGGTTCTTCCGTTAAAGAACTCGTCGACGGCGTTCGGGATGATCAGCGTGATAGATGACGCTTTAACGATGGGACCTGAATTAAGCTCCAAAATGGTGGGGAGAGCGCAAGGGTTTTACTCCGCGGCGTCTCAGCAGGAAGTAGGGTTGTTGATGGCCATGAATTTCGCTTTCATGGAAGGGAAATACAACGGGAGCACTATAACGATACTGGGGAGGAACACCGTGTTCTCGAAAGTGAGGGAGATGCCGGTGATCGGAGGGAGTGGGCTTTTCCGGTTTGCTAGAGGCTATGTTCAGGCTAAAACCCACCGTTATGATCCGGCCACCGGGGACGCTGTTGTGGAGTATAATTGTTATGTCATGCATTACTGATTAGCCTTCCTTTTATTTTCTTCAAGTTTTAGGCGTTGTTTTCAATTTCCTATTTTGATGAAAAAAAATAAACTGTTTGTACTTGTTGAGAAGTTAATGTTATCTGGAGACTAGTGCAAACTTTGAATGGTGTTGAATTGATAAAAGCTTCCGTGGGTGTGAAGTATTAAAAAATTATATTAAAAATATAGAGATTATAAAAAAAATTTTAAAAGGAAAAAATTAAATTATAAAAAGATATAAATTTCCTTCCAACACTTTTGCACATCCTTATTATATCAACCCAGATTTTAACAAGAATTTATTTTTTGATACATAAGCAGTATAAATTTAATTTTTTAGAGATTAAAAATTTAAAATTTAAATTTTTATAGTGTAAATGAATAATTTTGTCAAGACAAGACAAGTCAATGCTTTCTTGTCTTAAGACAATGGGGAATTAAGGATTGCAGAGTGTGAGGAGCAGAGCAGGTAAAGTTGGTTATCAGCCTAGCCTGCTGCTCAAACTTGTTTCACAAACTTACAGATGGGAAGTTGAATGATTTGCCTTGAAATTTCAGATGCTGAAGTTGGATGACTTCCAAGTGAAGATTGACGCATTTCATCAAGGCTTTTTTTTCCGACAATCATAATTTGTATCCATCCCACCTGCACATGTTGTCTTCTCCATTTCATCTTTTATTAAAGGTTGTCTTCTCCATTTCATCTTTTATTAAACCATGATTTGCTTTTAAACTTTCCTGCAGAGGCAGTGTGTCATCGAAAAGGAGGGCCAAAATTCAGAAAGCCTGACAAGAAAAAAATCCGAAATGCGGGGTGTTATGAAAAGTCTTAACAAAGTTTACACACACTGCAAATAAAAATAGAATTTAGTCTATAAAAGATTATCATTTTTTCCATTTTTTTTTTTGAAACAACGGGTTTTTTCCTTGATCGGTGTTTTGAGGTGAAACGTTTTGTTTTTTTTGGAAGTGTTTTGGGGTGTTTTTGTCCTTTATTTTTGCAGGATTTGGTGCGACGTTGGGAGTCTTTTTTCTGCACTATTCCGTCGACAGTGGTCGTGGGTTATGCCTTCGCCTTTCCTCTAACCGTCGTCAATTTAAGATTTGACGTGACGAGTTTTTGGACGTCCCTCTGCATTTTAATACAAACCGATTCTATACTCCGACCACTGAAAAGACATGCAGCTGGTTGACATCGGATCTGTCGGCTTCGCGCTACCATGACTTTGGCCGATGGTGTCCTTCCTGATTATCTTTTGACCGTTATCTCTTGCTTTTGTTTTCGTTTTTGTGTATGTGGTTGTGATTTGTTTATGTTTTGGTCTTGTTTGTCCTTGGTTTTGCTTTTCAATTTAAGTCAATATGCTTTGTTTTGTTCCTTGTTAGAAAAGTTGATCTTTATTAAACTTTTTTATTACTAAAAATGGTTTTAATGAAACATAATATAATATATCATTGCTCAAAAAACTTTATGCATATTTGTCGTCAAAAGGGATTTATAATTCAGAGGTAAAAACATTACGAAATGTGGGCTATTACACACTGCAAATAAAAGTGTTCAAATTTAATCCAAATATTTATTATTTTTTATCTAGAATCGGATCAAATCAGTGAAATTTTAGTTTTGGATGATAACTCTACCTTGAATAAGTCTAACTAGCAGTTAATTTGATTTGGTGGGTTTGTTGGCTTCTTTGCATAGTTTTATTGGATTCCTCCTTGATGTCAAAAGCCCAAACCGTGTATTTTTAAGATTTTAAGACGCGGGTGCGGGTGCGGGTGGTCCATTTCATTTCATCGGCAGCTAACGGCATTAGCAAAGCCCGTTTATTTTGTCCTTCACTGCAGATCAATTCCATATCTATCCATCTATCCACAAGACTCCAGTACTGAAAGCGAAAGCGAAAGCCAAACCAATGCTCCTCCATTCTCAAATCCTCCCCATTTAACAAAATCACATTCCCATTTTCCCACCGATTCACTCATACTGTGAAACCCCAAAATCAGCAGGCTCCATTTGTTCTACAAATACAGGATCAAAGAACCTCAAACCCCAAAACAAATCGAGAAATGTTGCCCTCTCTGGTTCAAAGCAGCTTCCTTTCACCTTCAACCCCCTTCTCCAAACTCCATTCCGACTTAAAACCTCTAAAGCCCTCTTCTTTACTCCCCAAATCCCTTCTCCCCGTCTTCACCATCGTTCCTTCCAGCAAACCATCATCGCTCCATCTCTCACCCAGATATGCTACTTCCATTCGTGCCTCCATGCTTGAGGCTCCCGTGCTCTGGGCCGGCCGCCTTTGCATTTACTACGCTCTTTTGAAGTCTGGGTTAGCTGGATCTCTGGCTAACCCACTTGTCTCAGGTTTTTGTTATACATATTGTATCCAGATTGACTTTTTTTTTTTTTTTTTTAGCTACTTACTGATGTTTCCTTTTTGGGTTTTCATTGGTTAGGGCTGGAGGGTGGTGGAACTGTTGGGGAGAGTGCTGATTTGGGTTTCTCTCAGTGGTTGGAGAATATTCGAGGGAGACCAGGTTAATTTATGGCTTTTTTTTTTATTTCCCTACCAATTTTATCAATTATTTCAATCATATTGGTGAAAATGTTTTGCCATTGTGAGATCAAGATCAAACGTTAATTGTTTAATTTAGGGTCTGTTTGTTTCACTGAAACATAAAATGAATTTGAAAAGGCTGATTTTATTTTTGGAAAACATAACAGAAAATATTTTCAAGATTTGAACCTTTGTTGTTAAAAATTCATTTTCCGTTGATGAAGTTAATTTTTCTAAAATCTTTTCAAAATTTATTTTAAAAAAATGCATTACAACTGTTGACCAGCAATTTTTGAAATGGTTAATTATACTATAATATTTTTTTTTTTTTAGTACATCCGTTTTTATGATCAATCAATCAATCATAAATATAAAGGAGTACTGGTAACTACCAACTCCCCAACTTTAAAGATCAATTATGAAGAAAATTTAAACAAAGTTTTTAGAATACAACTAAACTTTAAAATTGCTTTATTTATCCGTTTGTTTTTGTTTCAATTTCATTTTTTTGCAAAAATTTGACATGCTCAGAAAACTTATTCTTGTGTTAAAATAGTTGAGGGTTTAAATCTGAACCTTTTAGGGTTTACGTTTATAGTTTTGTGTTCATGATAAGAGAACCAATTACAGCACCAAGGTTTAACTTATGGTTTAAAGTTTTAGATTTATTGTTCAAATTGCTTTGTTTATAATTAAGGTTTGTTGAATGGGTTTTTTAAAACTTAACAAAATTTGAGGATGCCAGAGTTCTTTCTCATGTCAATCTATGACAAGAATATTGATGCGGGTGCAAAGAAAAACAACAGTAATCAAAAGAAATAAGGCTGAAAAAGGCTTTATTTGGCATTTTTATTGAGAAGTTGCAGAAAACTTGTTCTTGTGTTGAAATAGCTGATTAAATGAACCTTCTAGACGTTATACCTCTTGTGGCTGATAAGAGAAACAATTACAGTACATAGGTTTTACTTTGATTTTAAAGTGTTACAATTGCTTTGCATTTGCAGTTGTGAATGGTATTTTAAAATTCTTGTTCTTGAGGATTCCATGTAGCAGAGTGGATTCTAAATATTAAACTGTTAAGAAAAACAATGATAATTTGGGATGTAATCTAATTGTAATCTAAGTTCTAAAGAAGATAAACTTAAGAAAAAATTTGAGGATGCAAAAGTTCTTTTTTCTTTCAATTCAAAGAAAATAATATTGATAAGTGCAAAGAAAAACAACAGTAATCAAAATACTAGGGTTACAATAATCCTAGCTTATTTGTAATGTTTCTTGTCTTGTATTGTAAATTCTTGATGAAAGAAACAAAACCTTCAAAATATCATGTGGCTCAAAACTATTGGAGTGCCGAGTCTATGGAAGTTTGTATTGCATAGATTCTTCAATATAAGGTGTAGATTAAATTCTTGTTCTTTCCATGTAGCAGAGTGAATACTAAATATTAAACTGTTAATGCACATGATAATTTGGGATATAATCTAATTGTAATACAGCATTTTTTAAGGCCTCATTTGGTAAGCCAAATCAAAGAATTAAGAAAATGGAACTATTGGATTTTGGAAGCTGGCATTTTTTGATAAAATAATTTTATCATCCTCCCATCTCTAAATTTTTATTATTTTAAACATATTCTTCTAACATTTCAATTCCTTACAACACATTTTCACAGCAATGCCATTGAATTACTATTTGGTTGCTTTTATTGCCCTTTTTGTTGCATATAATCTCAATACAGTGCATTGTTTTCCTCACAAGGAATACATAATTAGCTTTGTTATGATTTTTAGACAAGGAAGCAGCTGACAAAAGAAAGTTGGTGAGCAAATGGCATCCAACCACAAAAGGGACACTTAAAAGAAACTACAGGGTCCCTTCCAAATCCGAAGGCCGACGACTTCTTAAAGCAGTTGCATCCCTTCTCTCAGATGATGATCATTTCACTGATGCCACTTCCCACAAGGTAATACAAGTTTAGACCAATAGCTTTATCACTATCTTCTTTCGATATTGGATACAGCATGGAATCACATGTTTTCGGAACATTGTATTTGTTTGCAGGGTTGCCAGATAAGGAGGGAGAGTGCTCATGGTGAAAGTGTATGCTGCAACAACGTTAGAGCTCTGTTTGACGAGCTTCCTACTCCTCATCTTACTGTCGAAATCACTCCTTTTCCGGCAGGCCCTCTCACTGAAATAGATTACATCAAGGCTGAGAAATTGGAAAGGGTTCTAAGGTCTGGCCCTTCTGTTTAAAATTGTAAGCGTACATTTTGAATGTATTGTGTACATATTTAGAATCATGAACAGCAACTGATGCTCAAACTGCCTTTGGCCTTTCTACTTTCACAACTTGACAATGAGGAAATGTGAAAAAAAAACAATGTACTGAATTTTTAGAGGCATTGTTGGTAATCTAAGAAGTATTATCTTTGATATCCTTTTTTTGCATATTTAAATAATATCAAATATCCAAATTCAGTATCCATTCCTCCTATGGCAAACATGACCCAACTTATGTTTCATTACTTTTGATGACCACCATAACTACATTGACAAAAGGATGTGAAAACATACACGTGAAACACCACATAAAACAAAGAAGATTGAAACATTGACCTAAAAGCTGATTAGGGTTATTCAATGATTGACCATAAGCTCCCCATTTTTCTTCCTGGTACTGCTCCAATCTTGGTTGTGCTTGAAAATCCATCTCCATCCCTTGAAACTTTTTCTACTCCTTTTTATCCCTCTTTCATTCACTGTTACCCTACATGAACCACCACCACAAAAGGCCCCATTATCACCAACCAAGCCATTCTGAATCGAATTTGAACCACCATCAACAGCACCCCTCATGCTGCCAAAAGCAGGGGTATCGATATCTCCTTTAGATTCCGATGGAAACTCGAATTTCAAGTCGATGAAGCCTGAATCATCCCCACCGGTGAAATAACTCTCTCTAAGAGAAAACACACGCCTGTTTGCTGTAATGAAACCAGCAGCATCAAGATCCAACGCACCACCCCCAGTTTTTCTCATTGCTTTGATATCAGCAGCAGCAACATCGGACTCCACGAAAGTACTGTCTCTTCTATCACTGTCGAACCCGCTTTTCCTCGGCTCTGCTTCGCTGAACCCGCTTTTCCTTTCGGGATCAAAACACAGGCCACCATTCACACTTGAACTCCGAGCAGCCGAAATCGAAGAACTCCGAGCAGCCGAAAAGCTCATCGAGTCACCTCCATCTTCTGACCCGAAGAACCCACCTCCCCTGAAACTACAGAGAGACCTTGACCTCGACACTCCATTGTAATCAACGACCCACAAATCGTTCTTCTCGTTGATCATCCCTTTGTCTCTCTTCTTCCTAAACAACCTTCCGAATCTCCAGAACCCATTCTTCCTTTTGATCTCAACGCAGCTACTGCTACTTCTTTTGAGAAAGAAAACATCTTCAGATTTGTCTCCACTGTTGCTTTTGTGCTTCGGATTGAGAAGAAGAGATTGGTCCTTGTTCTCATTCTCTATCAAGAAAGAGACACGACCAACGCTGCCCACTTCACCGGTGCATGATGTACGAGGGTTGGAGGAGATCTCAGAGCAGGAACATGAAGACAGCCGCTGTTCTCCACAATCCGAGCAAACCAACTTCACTAAACGATCCTTGAGACAATAAGCACATATACCGACCGAAGATGATTGTGGATGTTTCTTACAAGGAAGATCCGATGGAATGCTATAATCTTGGACGAAACCATTGCTATATGTTTCCACAGCTTTGCCTTTCATGTTTAGAAACTGTGATTTCGTATGGAGAAGTGAACAACAAAGGGCTATAAATATCAAAAGCTAAGCTTCTTCAATGGAGAAAGACAATCAAAAGTGAAAGCTTAAAACTTGAAGGGAGACAGAGAAAAAAGGTGGGATTTTTGAAGCATGCAAGGTAGGTAGAGGAAATTGAAAGGCAAAGACATGGGGAAAGCGTTAGCTTTACGTTTTCTTGGCAAAGAACAGTGATGGAGCAGAAAAAGAAAAGAAAGAAAGCAGTGATGTCACTTTGTTTCTGTAGGTATGATTGTGTAGGGAAACTGGGAAAGTGACTGCAACACCAAATGTTGAGTTAAAAGTGTTGAACAGAAAGAGTTAAGCCTAGAGAGATTGCTTCCATTTCTGCACGCAAATTGTACCTTTCACTGCCATTTCTATAGCACGCTGCGGTAGATTACGCATAAGTGATCGTATGGTGCAGATCCCATCAATCCTCATTTTCGTCAACCTCTTTACCATAGATTTTCTTCACTTTTTTCTTGTGTTTGACTTTTCTCCTTGCTTAATGCTTATTCCTAAGTGTCAGTGTAAAAAGGTTTACAAAATACATATTTTTAAGCTTGAGTTTAAAATTTAAATTTTTAATTTTAAAATTTTTACTTGATTAAAAATTAAAAATTATATAAATAATTATTGAATGAAAATTTAAACCCTATAACTTAAACTCATAAATTAAAATCTTAAATTCCTAAATAATTAAACTTTAATATTTATTTTTTTGCTTTAATTTTAAATAATAAATCCATTAAAGAATTTTTTGATCTTTAAATTTAGTGTTAGAATATAAAGCTCTTTATTTAATTAAAAATAATAGGTAATTATTTGATACATTTTTCATTATTTTTACTTGACTAAAATTTTTTAAAGTTGTCGAAAATATATCCTTTTTACTAATTCTTTAATTTTTTAAAATTTTAAATTTAAATTTAAACCATAAATCTAAAACATATTGTTTTAAACCCTAAAATCTAAACTTTGATAAAAAAATCTAAAACCACAAACCAAAATCTCTAAACCCTAAAATAAAACAAATTTTTTCATGGTAAATATATATAAAATATTTTCCTAATAAGGTATAATGATTATATGTAAGTTACCGATATTAAATTACAAAACGATAAAGAGTTAAAAGATACTTTAAAAGAAATGTTTAAATACACCGGTGGTGGTGGAAATTTTTAATTTATACAAATCCCCTTCGTTTTGAGGTTTAGAAACTCAATTTATTTTTTCTTGAAATATTAGAAATTCGGTTTAGAGTATTGGGTTTAGGGGTGTAGGTGTAGTGGTTTATAATTTAAGAGTAATGGTTATAATAGTTAAATATAATTTAACCACAAAGGTTAAACCATCAATCTCTAAACACTAAAAGCTTAAATTTAGGTTTTAAAACAAATCTAAATTTTTAGTAAACTCTAAATTATAGTCACATTTTCTAATAATTAAACTATTTTACAAACCCTAAAAATTACAAACGATAAAGATTTAAAGATACTTTAAAAAAACGTTTTACCGTTGGATTAAATAAAAAGTAAAAAAAGAACGTTAAAGTTTAAATTATAATAAATTTCTATTTTTTTATATAAATTAACAAAAGGTAAAAATTTAATCATTGAATTTATTTATAGATATTGTAGAAAACCAAGACGGAGCCAGGTTTGGTCGTATTGATTTGTGGACATACATTTACAATGTAGCATGGTTCATACACGAAGAGTTGAGACATATTATTATAACATCATTTTCTTTGTAGATCTTGAGCAGGTGTCCCTACATGGAGATGGAGATGGAAATGGAGGCCTAAATTGTTTGGCATTTTTCCTTTTTAGAATTTTGTGTTGGAGATAAAAGAGATCGTGATATGCTAGGTTACATGGGAAATCAAAATGAGATACATGTTATTAAACAATCGGGATACTCCTTAAATGTATATTATATGATATTTTAATATAAAATATTTATCTAATCAATGATAAAGAATTTGAAATTATTTAAATAAAATATTGATTTTAAATTTTATGACTAGAAAAAATGATAATATACAAAAGTTTTACTCTTGATTTAAGGGTGTGACCTAAAATAATCTTATACAATCGTATTCGGACAATCCCCATAATGGAAGTAAGGATATATACACCACTTCTACTGTTATTTCGAAACAACTTATTACTGCGTTCAGTCCAAATGTTAGTAAACAAAATCATTTCAAGCTAGTTTTAAGATGGTAACCAGCAACGATTTTTCTTTAAAGTATTGGATACTCCAGTTCAATTCTTCACTCCATTTGTCAACTCTTCTATCAACACGACACAGTTGTAAAATGTTTTCATGGGCCAAAAAAAGGTTTTGACAGAAAAATGATTTCTAGTTTCCCCAATTGTTTTTAAAATTTATTTTCAAGACTAATATCCATCTTTAACAACCGAAAGCCAGGCGATCTAATATGAAAAATAAGATTATAGAATGCATTTTGATATCGTGGAACCAAATAAGCCTCTGCCATGAGACTTTATTCTTTTGTTTTCGAATCTCCTCCTAAATTCTCCTGGTTGTAATACCAGACAAGTCACTGATAGTACCGAAGATGGATACTGCATCATTCCTCATTTTTAGCATTTTCCGTATGGTCCATCTTTGTGGTTTAAAATTCGATCTGCCAGAAATCCCTTCAAATAATTTTAGAAATGCCACCTATAGAAATCCTTCAATGCCAAATTTTTCATCAAATAATCAAAACCTTTTAATAATAGTCTTAAGCCCCCTTTTGAAAGCAAAATGTCACCATTAAACAGCTCAAGTTTTTCATCGAAAGAAGAATGATTGATTATAGAAATAGAAATAGATTTTTTCCATGAAAAAAGTTGAATTTATATTGGATTTCACCTAAACCACCCTATCTCTCCTCTTAGGGAGAGGTTTGGTTTCAAACTCCGGTTTGAATAGGAGAAGTATGCCATGCTAATGTGCCTTGGATGATCCTCATCTTATGGTCAGACACTAATGAGCACATTGAATTATCTATGTGGCTTAGAGCCCTCATAACCCAGGCACAACGACTTAATTATTAGGGCGTGCTTTACCACTAGGCTAATAACCCGTCGTGCAGGCCTCTCGCTATGCCAAAAACGAGAGATACCCTATCCTTCTCTTTTAAAAATATTAAAAGAGATTTGTGATAATTTTAAAAGTTTACTTGTAAAATAATTCTAATAAAAGTGCATCAAATAACATCTAAATAATAATAGTATTAAACATTTAAATCATAAAGAAGGAACCCAATAAGTGGTCTAGTAAAAAATAGATAATATTCATTATGAAAGAATCGAATTCAATCATAATATCTATAAAGTATATGTATTGTTAAAAAATTAAAAATATTTATAAAAATCTTAATTACTTTTTAAACTATTAAAAAAATAAAAGAAAGAATGATTGTTGTGTTGGTAGAGTTTACAAAGTGTCACGTTTTATCAAGTCTCCCCCATAACGTGTCGTGCTTAACAACCCATTCTCTTCGTACTTACTGTCTTTTCATCGCTCCGTCCCATAAATCTCAAATCTTTTGATCCAACTCATTCTAATTGCATGTGCTACTATGATCCGAGTTGACGTTTTTCAGATATTGACGGTTAAGATTCTTAGATAAGATTTTTTAATATTTTAGTATAATTATATAATAATATTTATACTTTATTTTTAATCTTTTAAAAACATTGATTATATTGTTTGAACTTGAAATTATGAATAATATTCATATTATCCATACTTTTTTTCCTTCATAAATCTAAATATATGAAATGTTTAAGCTCATTCAATCAATCTTATGTCTTTCTTTATTATTCTAATAATAATGCCATTTGAGATATACTAATACCGTGATAATGATTGTTGTCTAACTACAAATATAAAAATAAATTTTAAAATAACACATAAAATTGTTTACGTAGTTTAGATTTAACGTATCATATGCACGTAGTGTTAAATTGAGAGAAATTGAAATTTACTAATTGATTAAGTGGTATAATATGTTTATGTATGAGTTTAAATTTTAATATTTGTCTTAGGAATATAAATACCTTTTTACTTGATAAAAAAACTTAATACAAATGTAAGTATACAAATTATATTTTTTTTAAACTTTAAGTGCTTAAAATATTTTTTTTGATAAAAATAAATGTCTAAAGTTTCAATTATTAAAATTTTAAGTGTTAAACCGTTTAAAGCCCAGTAAAAAACATGACAGTGTCATGTTTTTATTATTATTTAAAAAATTATATTTAAAAAAAAAACTCAAAATTTTCAAAATTTTAATACTCAAAACCACAAATTCTTTAAATTGTCGTTGCTGCCGCCACCATCATCGAACACCGCCATTGCTTATGTCGTAGGCCGCCACCAATTTCCCCAAACCAGCCATCGTCGGTAACCAAAAAAAAACATGCCAATCAGACGACAAACGAGAATAATTTTATTCAAATCACGTCTGATTTTGCCCAACAATAAAAATAAAACGAGTTTCAACATTAGTTATTCTCTCATATATTAAGCAATTTAAAATTATCTCCAGGTGTTTCCGTTAAATACTTAGTACGAACAAATCAATGTCAACAACTTTATCTCTCGAAACACACAGATTTTTTTTAATAAATTGAGTTAAGAGTTCTAAAAACGATTTTGCCCCCAAAACTTATCTAACAACCTTCAAAGCTTATCCATTCCATAGACATTTTTGAAACAATCAAATGTGGTTGTAAATATGAAGCTTCAATAATGATCCATTTTAAATAAAATCAATTAAAATAGTTAAAAATCTTCATAATATTTTTTTTATTTGAACATAAATTGTAAATTATATTTTATTAAAAATTTTTTATTCATAAATCAAAAAAAATTAAATTAAACATTAAAAGATACTAAATTACTTTATATCAGAAGAACAAAAATTAATAATTTTATTTAATTAATATTTAAATAAAAATATTATTATGTTAAAAAATTCGAGAAATCACGACTCTTCCAATACTATAATAACTTTATTCCCAGTGAAAGTTTGAATTTTAATGATTTTTACGGACATAAAAGAAAGTTAAATAAACCTATTACTTATACAAAACTAGAAAGAAGATTTTAAATCATGTATGAAAATTAATCAATGTTTTGTGTCATTTTTTTACACTAACAGTGTATTAATTTATAGCTTTAGGTTTTATTAGAATGCCTGCACATGGGATGTATTGTTTTGTGGCCCTCATCCATGGCCATGGGGATCGACTGAGACATAATGGGGGAGGCGGCACGCTCAGCGCATGCTACCCAAATCCTACATGCATCATTGATTAATCTTCAGACAAATAAACAAACTGTCCTAACTCATTTTTTTTTTTATTTGATTCCCAGCATGTCTTTAAAGATGATGATGTCCCAAAACATATACTGTTGTTTCTTTCACTAATCATCTGTAGATACGTCCATCATTAACACCATGTCCCCAACATTAGATGTGCATAGGGACCCCATCACCTCATTTGCCCAAAATTATCCTCAACTCTTCCCTATTTGTTATAAAAGGGGTGGGGCCCCCACCAGAGGTCTAGAGCACAGGGATGGACCAAAAGTGGAGGGAGAGGTTCTTAGCTGAAAATTAAAAATTCGTATATAATTTATTTATTTTTTATATATTTTATAGGTTCACCCATAATATAAAATCTTGTATTTGCCCCGGTTCATGCATGCATCCATTATTTACAAGATTACAACATTCATTTCCCATGATTCAAAGCTTAGATAAAATGAGCCAACTATATATTAACTCCTGTAGGATAAACAACCATGTACACCTCAAAGATTACATGCTACAAAAGGATGTAAACATCTCCCAAAATGACCAAGATTTACAAGTATTTGCTCTCCCCATGAATGTAAAGATTAAAGAAATGATTGAAATCAATAGTGAACCACCTCACCTGCAAATGCACCATGGTGGTCTTCAACATCTCAAAAGCGCCCTTGGACGACTTTGTTGTTTCACTTCTTCAAGTCGATCGCAAGAACACTCTATATCAATCCCCTCCCCTGGTTGGTCGCTGTCAATATCAATCACCATAGCAAGAATATGAACATCATGGAAGGTAACAGTGGACATGTTCGTCTTTACTGCTAGTGCGGCGCTGAACCTCGAAATGGCGGACTCTTAATCACCCTCCTCATGCTTGAAGCACCTGAAAGTGAATAATATGACTTCTCAAGCCACTTCGGCCTGCTATACTTGACCATATGTTTCTAAAAAGAGTCCTGAAATGACCTCTGCCACCAACGTTCTCCCAAAGCTGAGGGTTGCTCTTAACCTGTTTGTCCGGACTGGAAACATCAACGAGACTTATGCTCATGTTATTGCGGATGATACAAAGCTTGCCATTGAGAGGAACTAGGCCAGCAGCCTCCAAGGCTCGAGAACTCCCTAAATGAAGCTTACTATCAATAAATTTATTCCACGAATCTGTGGCTCCATCGTACACCCTAAGCTTGCATCCATCACGACAATCTAGGGCATAGAGCTGTCCATTAAAAAAAATACTAGGTTTGCGCCAACCAGAAACCATTCCACCACTAACAGGAGACCAGGAGTTGGATTCAGGATCATATGCTTCACTTATAACCTCCCGACGGGACCCCAGACCTTTTACAAACCACTTTACATCATAAACGACCCCAATGAAAGGTACCATAGCAGTGCTCATATCTTGAATAAAACTCCATCTGTTCTTGTTAGGATCATAAACTTCGGCAGATCGTAAACTCCTATGAATTCCCTCACATTCTCCACCAGCCACATAAAGGCAGTTATTTATCACACAAGAACCAAAGAAATGACATTTTCGGAGCATATCGGGTGCTCTGTGCCATTTGTTTGTCCGAGCACTATAGAAAATAACACGTCTAGTTGAACCCCTTTGTCAATCCTTTCCTCCAAACAAGTACAGATGGCAACCACTTAGAACAGCACAACCAAAACCAAGGGCCTCAGAATACTCCCTTGGAACTGGAGGAAGTGGCTGCCAAAGCTGATTGATAGGGTCAAACGCATTCCATGATATCTTTCCATCACGATCTCGTTTGAAGACATAAACCCACTCTCTGCAATACCATCTCTTACAAACTACACGGAGCTTTCGGTGTTCAGCACGAGGAACTCGAATCAGACATGCAATGACAAGGTCATCAGGAAGGCCAGGGAGGAGAGGTGGCTGGACTCGAGTCCTCTCTCTGCGAGCGCTTTTACTCCTGTGTGCACTGGGATTGATATCAGGCTGGATACAAAGCTTTGATCCTGGGACAAATTTTCTTGCCTCCGCTACTGTCTTCAATCCAGAATCCACTTTACAATAGCAAGATACAGAATCAACCTGAAAAAAAACAATGAACATCTGAATATGTTAAAGCAATAGAACAGGAAAAAGAGAAAGAAACTATTCATATTGGATGCATCATTGATCATTCATTGTGTTTTCCTCGCTCGTGATTCGTGCACTTACAAAGAATGTCAACAAAAGCCTGCAATCTGTATCATTTCCAGATAACAACCAAAGAAAAGCTTTCATTTTTTGAGACAAATCAGAAATTACCAGTTGATCTACTCCTACCCTGATTATTTGTTTGGTTCTAAGGAAAGCTGCTTAATTTATCGTAACATGTGCTGGATGGTACATCGTGATGAGAATTCTACCTAAAGCTTCGACGATTGAAGCCAAGGTGCGAGTCTACCGGAAACACTTTTTCTGCAATTTCTTCTACTGTACAGTGATTGGAGGGGATCAATTTTAGCAATTTTAAAACCAATTGTGCATCATTAGCTTTAATCAATGACCACAATATAAGAGTTCATCTTCACTCCTACAAACTTTGCATCTCAGGTTTTCCAGAAATAATATAGAAGCTGTAATACTCCAAATCCCTTATGAACCAATCCCAAAGTACCGCCAAAAACAATGGTATATTGGTTCAAAGGCTTTGATCTCGAACTCAATAGCTACCCCAAAGAAAGAACAACTCAGTGAAAAGAGCAGAACTTCCACCATCAGTAAACAAAACAGCTAAGCTTTCAAAAAATAAAAATAAAGAACCCATTGTAGAGCACACTAAGCTTTATCAAAGTCCCAAGTTTTAGAATCCCAATTTCTCAATTAAGTAAATTCTCCATCTGGGTATCTTCAAATCAAGTTTTCAACACATCCATCAACTGTGCATCTCGAAGAAAAAATCATAAATTTCACAAAAAGAAAGGTAAAAGAAGACGTTGGAGCTTACCAGTGGAGCTTGAACTCGAAACCCTCTGAGAGCATTAGATGAGTGTTGGGAAATAGATTGCTCCATCTTTCAAAACCAAAAATTCATAGAAAAGAGTCAAAATCTAATACAATATAACCGCTTTCAAGAAACCCAGATCGAGACCCCAATTCAGAGAAGAAGAAAAATACTCAGAATCTCATCCCTCAACCTTCAAAATTGAATTTTTAATCGTAGTATGTACAAAAGGAAACCGACTTTGCTTGCTTCTTTGTCTGTTTGTTTGTTTCCTTCTCCTTTTGATAAAAAAGCAACAAATTTTACTTTTTTTAATGTTTTTCTAAGTCAAACTCAATAGTCTTTAACTGAATTTCATTTTCACCAATGGGGTGAATTTCGTTATGTAATTAATTTTTCATTTAATGTTAATTTTGTTCAATTAATAGTAGCATTGAATTTGAGTTAATTTACTTTTAATGTTCATTATTTTTCCCCAAAGTCCTGTTAAATTAACAAATCTCGATTTGAGGCACAAAGACGATACGATTAGAAGTGATCATGACGAATAGGGGTGTAAATGAATAAAATATTTAATAAAGTACTCGTATAACGTTTGTTTATTAAGATAAATAAATGAGTATAAATAAATTTTGTATGTTCGTTTAATGAACACGAATAGAAGTGTGTTCGGTCGTTTATGTTTACGAATAAGCTCGTTTATTGGCTCGTTTACTCTCATTTACTTTTACTTTTTTATATTTTAAATATTGGTGGAAGTAAGAACTAAATTGAATATAGGGTAAATTTTGAAGTTCAAACTATGAAATTTAAGGAGCTTAAGGACTAAATTGAACATAGAGTAATTTTGAAGTTCAAACTATGAAACTTAAGGAGTTTAAGGACTAGTGGAGTAATTTTCTTATTTTAACAAACATAAAACAAACATGTGAAGAGCATGTTTGCATAGGCTAAGCAAACGAACATGTTCGCAAATGCTAAATCGAACACGAGCACCTTTAAAAATAAATAAACGAATACGAACATAACTTTATTCGTTCAAGCTCGGTTCGTTTACACTCAGTGACAAATACTGAGTATATATAGTAAAACAGATAAAAAATAATAATTTAATAAATAATTAGAGATAAAACATCTTTATAAATATATGTTTGTACATCTCAAAGTATCTTAAAGACCTACATACTACAACTTGAACTAAAAAGGACCTGCATCGCATACTACAAAAGATAAAAGAGTTCTCAAAAAAAAAAAACTAAGCCTAAGCCCAAATGACCAAAGATTTACATGTATCTTCTCCCTTCATAAATGCAAAGAAATAAACTCATAAGTGTGTAGCTGAGATCAACAGTGAACCACCTCACCTGCAAATGCACCATGGGATAACATCCAAGCTGTTCTTCGATATCTCAAAAGCACCCTTGGTCGTCTTCGTTGTTTCACTTCTTCAAGTCGATCACAAGCGAAACGTTCTTAATGTGGATATCAGTCCCCTCTCCTGGTGGGTCACCGTTGATATCAATCACCAGAGCAAGAATAAAAACATCGGGAAAGGTAACAGAGAATCCGGTCAGTTTTTCCATTCAGGAGGTGCTGAGCTGAACCGCAAAAATATTGGTAAACGAATATACATTTGAAACCTGGGTACCAAGACATGACAATCCTAAACAACTAACACGGATGAGTAAGTTTCAATACCCCTTCTCATTCTTGAAGCACCTGACAGTGAATGATATAACTTCTCAAGCTGCTTCGGCCTGCTATACTTGACCATATATTTGTAAAAAGAGTCCTGAAATGACCTCTGCCACCAATGTTCTCCCAGAGATTAGGGTTGCTTTCAACCTGTTTGTCGGGACTGGAAACGTCAACGAGACTTATGCTCATGTTATTGCGGATGATACAAAGCTTGCCATTGAGAGGAACTAGGCCAGCAGCCTCCAAGGCTCGAGAACTCCCTAAATGGAGCTTACTATCAATAAATTTACTCCAAGAATCTGTGGCTTCATCATACGCGCTAAGCTTGCATCCATCACGGCAATCTAGGGCATAGAGCTGTCCATTTAAAGAGATACTAGGGTTGCGCCAACCAGAAACCATCCCACCACTAACAGGAGACCAGAAATTAGATTCAGGATCATATACTTCACTCGTAACCTCACGATGGGAACCCAGCCCTTTTACAAACCACTTCTCATCATAAACTACCCCAATGAAAGGTATCATAGCAGTGCTCATATCTTGAACAAAACTCCATTTGTTCTTGTTAGGATCATAAACTTCGGCAGATCGTAAAGTCCTATGAATTCCCTAACATTCTCCACCAGCCACATAAAGGCAGTTATTAATTACGCAGCAACCAAAAAATTGACGTTTTCGAAGCATATCTGGTGCTCTGTGCCACTTGTTTTGTCCGGGCACTATAGAAAATAACACGTCTCATTGACCCCCTTAGTGGATCCTTTCCTCCAAACAAGTACAGGTGGCAACCGCTTAGAACAGCACAACCAAAACCAAGGGCCTCAGAATACTCCCTTGGAACTGGAGGAAGTGGCTGCCACAGTTGATAGATTGGGTCAAAAGCATTCCATGATATTTTTCTATCTCGATCTCGTTTGAAGACATAAACCCACTCATCTGCCATTCCAAGACTTCTCCTAAGAGAATAAAATAAGTCCCCAGCCAGAAGGCGATACCATCTCTTGCAAACTATGCGGAGTTTTCGGTGTTCAGCACGAGGAACTCGAATCAGACATGCAATGGCAAGATCATCTGGAAGGCCAGGGAAGAGAGGTGGCTGGACTCGAGTTCTCTCTCTGCGAGAGCTTTTACTCTTGTGTGCATTGGGATTTATATCAGGCTGGATACATCTTCAAAATCTTCATGAAAACTAAACCCAAAGAGGAACCATCTCAGGAATCTTTAATCAAGTTTTCAAACACATTCATCAACTGTGCATCTAGGAAAACCCACAAATTTCACCCAAAAAGGTAAAGAAGACTTGGAGCTTACCAATGGAGCTTGAACTGAAACCTCTGAGAACATTAGATGAGTGTTGGGAAATAGATTGCTCCATCTTTCAAAACCAAAATTCATAGAAAAGAGTCAAAATCTATTTATAATATAAACCACGTTTAAAAACCCAGATCGAGACCCCAATTCAAAGAGGAAGAAAAATACTCAGAATCTCATCCTCCAACCTTCAAAATTGAATTTTTAATCGTAGTATGTACAAAAGGAAACCGACTTTGCTTGCTTCTTTGTCTGTTTGTTTCCTTCTCCTTTTGATAAAAAAGCAACAAATTTTACTTTTTTAACGTTTTTCTCTGTCAAACTCAAAAGTCTTAACTGAAGAGCAAACACGTAGGCGTCATAGCTGGAGCAATGGGGTGAATTTCATTTTCTCCAATTAGCTTCTTTTTTTGGATAAATTTCCCCAATTAACTTCCTTATGTTGGTTCATTAAGTAATTAATTTTTGATTTAATGTTAGATATTTGTTCAATTAATATTATTGATTTTGAGTGAATTTACTTTTAATGTTCATTTTTTTCTAAGTCTTAATAAATTAATAGAATCTGGATTTGAGCTACAAAGATTAGGAGTGAAATAGAAATTCTTTGTTTTTTCGATGTCTCTCTGTCTATGCTTCTATATTAAAAAATAAATTTAGAATTAAGATTTAAAGTTAGAGTTTAGGGTTTAAGGAATTATAGGTAAGTTGTATTTTTTAGTGTTTAGAATTTATAATTTAGGATTTTGAATTTGGGTTATAGCTTAAAATTTATTTTTTTAGTGTTGGAGCATAAAAAAAGACACCGAAAAAAGATAGATAATTTTTCTCCTTAGAAGTGATCGATAAATTCTGCAAATGCACCATGGCCGGTCTTCTTCAACATCTCAAATTCACTTCTTCAAGTCGATCGCAAGAACACTCTATATCAATCCCCTCCCCTGGTTGGTCGCTGTCGATATCAATCACCATAGCAAGAATATGAACATCAGGGAAGGTAACAGCGAACATATTCGGCTTTACTGCTAATGTGGTGCTGAACCTTGAAATGGTGGACTCTTAATCCCCCGCCTCATGCTTGAAGCACCTGACAGTGAATAATATGACTTCTCAAGCCACTTCGGCCTGCTATACTTGACCATATATTTTTAAAAAGAGTCCTGAAATGACCTCTGCCACCAATGTTCTCCCAAAGCTGAGGGTTGCTCTCAACCTGTTTGTCCGGACTGGAAACATCAACGAGACTTATGCTCATGTTATTGCGGATGATACAAAGCTTGCCATTGAGAGGAACTAGGCCAGCAGCCTCCAAGGCTCGAGAAGTCCCTAAATGAAGCTTACTATCAATAAATTTATTCCATGAATCTGTGGCTCCATCGTACACCCTAAGCTTGCATCCATCACGACAATCTAGGGCATAGAGTTGTCCATTAAAGAAAATACTAGGGTTGCGCCAACCAGAAACCATTCCACCACTAACAGGAGACCAGGAGTTAGATTCAGGATCATATGCTTCACTCATAACCTCACGACGGGACCCCAGACCTTTTACAAACCACTTCCCATCATAAACTACCCCAATGAAAGGTACCATAGCAGTGCTCATATCTTGAATAAAACTCCATCTGTTCTTGTTAGGATCATAAACTTCGGCAGAACATAAACTCCTATGAATTCCCTCACATTCTCCACCAGCCATATAAAGGCATTTATTTATTACACAAGAACCGAAGAAATGACGTTTTCGGAGCATATCTGGTGCTCTGTGCCATTTGTTTGTCCGAGCACTATAGAAAATAACACGTCTACTTGAACCCCTTTGTCGATCCTTTCCTCCAAACAAGTACAGGTGGCAACCACTTAGAACAGCACAACCAAAACCAAGAGCCTCAGAATACTCCCTTGGAACTGGAGGAAGTGGCTACCAAAGCTGATTGATAGGGTCAAACGCATTCCATGTTATCTTTCCATCACGATCTCGTTTGAAGACATAAACCCACTCTTCTGCCATTCCAAGACTTTTCCTAAGAGAATAAAAGAAGTTCCCAGCCAGAAGGCGATACCATCTCTTACAAACTACACGAAGCTTTCGGTGTTCAGCACGCGGAACACGTATCAGACATGCAATGGCAAGGTCATCAGGAAGGCCAGGGAGGAGAGGTGGCTGGACTCGAGTCCTCTCTCTGCGAGCGCTTTTACTCTTGTGTGCACTGGGATTGATATCAGGCTGGATACAAAGCTTTGATCCTGGGACAAATTTTCTTGCCTCCGCTACTGTCGTCAATCCAGAATCCACTTTACAATAGCAAGATATAGAATCAACCTGAAAAAACAACAAACAACTGAATATGTTAAAGCAGTAGAACAGGAAAAAGAGAAAGAAACTATTCATATTGGATGCATCATTGATCATTCATTGTGCCTTCCGCACTCATGATTCGTGCGCTTACAAAGAATGTCAACAAAAGCCAGCAATATGTATCATTTCAAGATGACAACCAAAGAAAAGCTTTCAATTTTTTTTGAGACAAATCATAAATTAACAATTGATCTACTCCTACCCTGATTATTTGTTTGGTTTCTATGAAAATCTGTTTAATTTAAGGTGACACGTGCAAGATGACACATTGTGATGAGAATTCTACCTAAAGCTTCAGCAACTGAAGCCGGGAAACTCTTTTTCTGCAATTTCTTCTACTGTACAGAGATTGGAGTTTGGAGGGGATCAATTTTACCAAATTTAAAACCACTTATTCATCATTAGCTTTAACCAAAAACCACAATATAAGAGTTCATCTTCACTCCTAGAAACTTTGCATCTCAGGTTTTCCAGAAATTTATAGAAGCTGTAATACTCCAAATTCCTTTTGAACCAATCCCAAATTACCGTCAAAAACAATGGTAGATTGGCTCAAAAGGATTTGATCTCGAACTCAATAGCTACCCCAAGGAAAGAACAACTCAGTGAAAAGAGCAGAACTCAGTCCCACCATCAATAAAAAAAATAAAGAACCCATTGTAGAGCACACTAAGCTTTATCAGAGTCTCAAGTTTTAGGATCCTAATTTCTCAATTAAGTAAATTCTCCATCTGTGTATCTTCAAAATCTTCATGAAAACTAAACCCAAAGAGGAACCATCTCGGGAATCTTCAATCAAGTTTTCAACACATTCATCAACTGTGCATCTAGGAAAAAAACCCCATAAATTTCACCAAAAAAAGGTAAAAGAAGACGTTGGAGCTTACCAATGGAGCTTGAACTCGAATCCCTCTGAGAGCATTAGATGAGTGTTGGGAAATAGATTGCTCCATTTTCAAAACCAAAAATTCATAGAAAAGAGTCAAAATCTAATACACAATACAACCACCTTTAAGAAACCCAGATCGAGACCCCAATTCAGAAGAAGAAAATACTCAGAATCTCATCCTCCAACCTACAAAATTGAATTTTTAATCGTAGTATGTACAAAAGGAAACCGACTTTGCTTGCTTCTTTGTCTGTTTGTTTGTTTCCTTCTCCTTTTGATAAAAAAGCAAAAAATTTTACTTTTTTTAATGTTTTTCTCTGTCAAACTCAGAAGTCTTAACTGAAGAGCAAACACGTAGGCGTCATAGCTGGAGCAATGGGGTGCATTTCATTTTCACCAAGCAACTTCCTTATTTTGGTTTCCTTAAGTAATTAGTTTTTCATTTAATGTTAGATATTTATTCAATTAATTGTAGCATTGATTTTGAATGAATTTACTTTTAATGTTCATTTTTTTTCTCTAAAGTCTTGTTAAATTAATAGAATCTGGATTTGAGCTACAAAGACGATACGTTAGAAGTGATTATGACAAATAGGAGTGTAAATGAATAAATGTTTGATGAACTGTTCGTTTAGCGTTCGTTTATTAAGATAAATAAATGAGTATGAACAAAATTTGTATGTTCGTTTAATTTAAACGAACTCGGATAGAGGTGTATTCAATCATTTATATTTACGAACAAACTCGTTTACTCGGTTCCTTTTTTTCTTTTATTTTTTTATATTTTAAATATTGGTAGAAGTGGAGACTAAATTGAACACAGGGTGAACTTTAGAGTTCAAACTATGAAGTCGAAGGTGGTTAAAGACTAGTGGTGCAATTTTACTATTTTGACAAGCATAAAACGAACAAGTCAGCGGACATATAAATGAACATGTTTGTAAACAAACGAAAATGTTCGCAAACACAAAACTGAACACGAGCACCTTTAAAAATAAAATAAACAAACACAAACATATCTTTATTCGTTCAAGCTTGGTTCATTTACACCTAGTGACAAATACTGAGTATATATCGTAAAACAAATAAAAACTAATTTAAGAAATGATTAAAGATAAAACATCTTTATAAATATATGTTTGTACATCTCAAAGTATCTTTAAAACCTACATACTATGAGTTCAAAAAAAAAACCCTATATACTACAATTTGAACTAAAAAAGACCTGCATTGCATACTACAAAAGATAAAAGAGTACTCACAAAAAAGACCAATCCTAAGCCCAAATGACCAAAGATTTACATGTATCTTCTCTCTTCATAAATGCAAAGGTGTGTAGCTGAGATCAACAGTGAACCACCTCACCTGCAAATGCACCATGGGATAACATCCAAGCTGTTCTTCGATATCTCAAAAGCGCCCTTGGTCATCTTCGTTGTTTCACTTCTTCAAGTCGATCACAAGCGAAACGTTCTTAATGTGGATATCAATCCCCTCTCCTGGTGGGTCACCGTTGATATCAATCACCAGAGCAAGAAATAAAAACATTGGGAAAGGTAACAGAGAATCCGGTCAGCTTTTCCATTCAGGAGATGCTGAGCTGAACCGCAAAATATTGGTAAACGAATAAACATTTGAAACCTGGGTACCAAGACATGACAATCCAAACAACTGCAGTGCATTTCAACACGGATGAGTAAATTTCAATACCCCTTCTCATGCTTGAAGCACCTGACAGTGAATGATATAACTTCTCAAGCTGCTTCGGCCTGCTATACTTGACCATATATTTGTAAAAAGAGTCCTGAAATGACCTCTGCCACCAATGTTCTCCCAGAGCTGAGGGTTGCTTTCAACCTGTTTGTTGGGACTGGAAACATCAACGAGACTTATGCTCATGTTATTCCGGATGATACAAAGCTTGTCATTAAGAGGAACTAGGCCAGCGGCCTCCAAGGCTCGAGAACTCCCTAAATGGAGCTTACTATCAATAAATTTACTCCAAGAATCTGTGGCTTCATCGTACACACTAAGCTTGCATCCGTCGCGGCAATTTAGAGCATAGAGCTGTCCATTTAAAGAGATACTAGAGTTGTGCCAACCAGAAACCATCCCACCACTAACAGGAGACCAGAAATTAGATTCAGGATCATATACTTCACTCATAACCTGACGATGGGACCCCAGCCCTTTTACAAACCAATTCCCATCATAAACTACCCCAATGAAAGGTATCATAGCAGTGCTCATATCTTGAACAAAACTCCATTTGTTCTTGTTAGGATCATAAACTTCGGCAGATCTTAAAGTCCTATGAATTCCCTCACATTCTCCACCAGCCACATAAAGGCAGTTATTTATTACACAACAACCAAAAAATTGACGTTTTCGAAGCATATCTGGTGCTCTGTGCCACTTGTTTGTCCGGGCACTATAGAAAATAACATGTCTCATTGACCCCCTTAGTGGATCCTTTCCTCCAAACAAGTACAGGTGGCAACCACTTAGAACAGCACAACCAAAACCAAGGGCCTCAGAATACTCCCTTGGAACTGGAGGAAGTGGCTGCCACAGTTGATAGATAGGGTCAAACGCATTCCATGATATTTTTCTATCTCGATCACGTTTAAAAACTCTTCTGCCATTCCAAGACTTTTCCTAAGAGAATAAAAGAAGTTCCCAGCCAGAAGGCGATACCATCTCTTGCAAACTATGCTGAGTTTTCGGTGTTCAGCACGAGGAACTCGAATCAGACATGCAATGGCAAGATCATCTGGAAGGCCAGGGAGGAGAGGTGGCTGGATTCGAGTCCTCTCTCTGCGAGAGCTTTTACTCTTGTGTGCATTGGGATTGATATCAGGCTGGATACAAAGCTTCGATCCTGGGACAAATTTTCTTCCATCGGCAACTGCCTTCAACCCAGAATCCACTTTACAATAGCAAAATACAGAATCAACCTGCAAAAAGTTTCCAGTTAGGAACAAAAAACAATTAACATATGAATATGATAAAGATATGGTGCAGGAAAATTGAAAAAAGAAAGAGACTATTCATATGCATCATCATTGATCATTCATTGTGACTTCTTTACTTGCAATTCATGCGTTTACAAACAATGACAACAAAAGGCAGCAATCTTTATCAATTCCAGATGACAATAAAAAAAAACCGGATGACACATTCTGACGAGAATTCTACCAAAAGCTTCAGAGACTAAAGGCACAATGCAAGTTTAATTGAACAAAGGGCCTAAATAAAGACTATTAAGATAACCAAAGAATACAATTAGGTCCAGGTGTCATCCTGTATACTATTCACGTTTAATTGACCTACTTAGATGATAAGATCTTCATTCATCTAAAAATCAAAATTAACTACCTATGCTGACCAGGAGATCCAATTCTTGGTGCACACTGCAATAAATTTACACAAGAGGAAGTACACTTAAGTACACAACACTTTATCAGCACTCTCAGCTGACAAATTAAGCATTTAAGTTTCTAGAAATTAAGAGACAAATCGAAAAGCTTGAAATGATAGAACTGTATTGATGTCAATCAAAGTAATACAACAGTTGTAACAAAAGCAAATTCAAAATAACAAAGTAATCACTCTCAAAATATCAGGTAAAATAAAAATGTATATGAACAATACCAAATCCAGCATAACTTGGGAGCAAAATCCATTCTCTTTCAAGCAGAAATAAAGTAAAATGTTCATCAAAATAGAAGAGAAAACTCCAAAACTTGGAACTAAGGGGAAAGGGAGTTTAAAATGCAGAATTGAAATATATAGAACACAAATCACCGCCAAAAGAATCATAGATTGGTTCAAAAGTGTTTGATCTCAGAATCAAGAGCTTCCCCGAAGAAACAACAACCCAACGAGAGATAAACAAATCAACTAAGCCTTCAAAAAAACACAGAGAACCCATTGTACAGCACACTAAACCCCATCAAAGTCTCAAATTCTAGAATCCTAATTTCCAGATTAAGTAAAAAAAATCTCGATCCGGGTATCTTCATGAAAACTAAATTCCAATCTTCCAAATCAGGTTTCCATTGAATTCATCAACTGTGTAGCTCTAAAAAACATAAATTTCACCCAAAAAATGAAAATATTGGAGCTTACCAATGGAGCTTGGACTCGAAACCCTTTGAGAGCATTAGATGACTGCTGGGAAATTGATTGCGCCATAGATGGAGTCAAAACCTGCTGTAATCTAACTCAGATCGAGAAACACAATTCAAAGATTCAATACTCAGAATCTCATCTTCCACTCTTAAACATTAAAATTTTGCACTTTATTTCATAAAAAATCCAGACTTTATTTGCATTTTATTTCAATAAAACGGCAACAATTTTTTTATTTGCTTGCTGGACATGGCTTTCACCAACTCACTTCTTTAAATAAGTATTTTCACATAAAAAAATATTAATTTGTCGAACTCTTTAATGTTAACTAATGTTTAAGTCTTATTACAAGACAAAGGTAGTTTGAATGACTTATTGTTTACAATTGTTAGGTCAAAACCCACTTTAAATGGTGAGAGAGAGACAAATCTTGCTCATTTTCATCTTTTAAAATAAATTGAATTGAATTAAATGTTAAATATTATATTGATTTAATTATGATTTGATAAATTAAAATTAATGTTTGTTGAAAAATATGTTAAAATATAATACTTTAAAATTGTGTACTTTAAACATTCGGTATCGTTTGATTCGTTTCTACATTTTTGCAAAGGATATTAACATCACATTTTTTTTAATCATAAATTAACATCATATTTGTAATGAAATATTTGTTTATTGGAAATTTAGTTTAATTATTGTAACGAAATATTTAATTTTCGTTGACTTTGGTTTAAAGAAGACGAAAAATTAATGGACGGCTACCCATTTCAATGAAATCAAAGTATAATGATTAAATAACCTAAATAAATTTAGGGTAATTATTCCGTATTCGACCATAAAAAATTAAAATTTTTGTGTAAATTTTAGTTTACACGTGCTTTTTAGTTTTAGGGGTTAGAGTTTTAGTTTAGGGGTTTAGGTCATAGGGTTTAGAATTTAATGTTAGTATTTAGAATTTAGTGTATAGGGTTTAAGGTTTAGGGTTTAATTTTTTAGGGTTAGGGTTAGGAATTTAGGATTTGGGTTTTTATAGTATAAATACACATGCTTGTGTAAAATTACACAACCTGTGTATCAAAGTTTTTCTCATTTAAAAACAGTGATTAGAATTTAGTGTTTATGATTAAGATTTAGAGTACAAGTTAAAACCTAAATTCTTATTGTATTACTCTAAAAAATTAAACCCTAAATTTTAATCTTACACCTAAACTACTATACCATAAACTAAATTCCTAAAACTAAAATACTTGTGTATTAAATATAAATTCATAAATTTATTTTAAACTAATATTTTAATTATAAGCGATACACTGCATGAAGATCTCATCGTCTAATAGAACGAATATAAATTGTACTTTTGTACGAGAACTTGTCAAAAAAGGATAAAAGAAAGGGAAAATATATCATGGGAGTTTTCCACAAACGATACCAATTTAAAATTTAGAAATTTAATTTTAAACTTACGGCTTAAGTTGTAAAGTTTAAAATTTATAATTTATAATTTTTTACAAAAAAAATTAAAGTTTATAATTAAAATTTAAGATTTAGAATTTATAAATTAGGGTTTAAGATTAAGAATCTGAAATTTAATTTTTAGAGTTAAATTACTCATGTTTGTGGGAAAAAATCTAATAACTATGCAAATATTAACCTAGAAGAAATAGACAGAGCAAATGCTTTCTCAGGAATGAAGGAAAATACATGGAATCAATGATCAAAAAAAAAAAATAGATGGAATCAATATGTTTGTCTTATTTACTCCCTACAAGGTTTCAAATTTTCAACAAAACCACATGTTTGTAGCAAGTGGAACGACAACATTAATAAACAAGAAATTCAAAGGCTGAACTGGATGACAAACTCCATGTATTCCCTGCAAGTCTGATCTTAAAGAGCCCCCTACATTTCATTTTTCACAAATCATACCATTACAGTAGAGTACAGTACAACTCATACTAGAACATGATGACTCGGACCACTGCCACCATTACCACCTCCGCTAGCAGCAGCGAGAGGAGGATATATAAAAAATGGAATGGCAGACAAGATGTTGCTCCTCTCTCCGACGACATTCTACAACCCATAACGTTACCTATCAAAATTACCAGTAAATGACAAAAAGATGACAGCAACTGAGGAGTAAGAAGTGATCCCTATTTTTGGCTAGAATTTCTTCACCAATGCCTACTAGACACAATACACACAACTTCGACTCCTTTCGACTCTTTCAACACCAACATCCCGCCAGTCATAAGAACCCTCCTAGTGTATAAAGCCACAATCACTAAGATTAACAGCAAAATATAAGTAAACCCAAGAAAAAAATAGTCCCTGTGTTTGAAAGGGAAGCTCTGCTACTATTAGACAGCTTGAATTAAAGAAATGAGAGTTTATCAATCCCATGCACTGGCAACATTGGCACTATAGCCACCACCATACCCACTTGCATTATTGCCTCCACCATAGTAATCTGATCCGCCCCTGTTGAAAGATGAATCCCTCCGAAAGTCACGACCACCAAACCGGCCTCCTCCTCCTCCAGGGCGACGATTCCTGCCTCCAAATGAACGAGCTGCATATCGAGTGAGCCAAGCAGGGACCTCTTGATTCGCTTCTTGCATTAGATCAGCTAATGACTTTGCCAAAGAAGCATTGTTATCATTGAAGAAGGCTGTGGCCAAACCAGTTTTGCCTGCACGCCCTGTTCGTCCAATTCGATGAACATAGTCATCGATGTCATTAGGAAGGTCAAAGTTCACAACATGTGCAACATGAGGAATATCAAGACCACGAGCTGCCACATCAGTAGCTACTAGGATTGGGGTAGCACCACTTTTAAATGACCGTAATGCTTGTTCTCTTTCCTGCAATATACATAATAAATGGGTATCTTAACAAGAGGTAAAGGACAAAGCGCCAAACGGCCAAAACAATACATTACAAGAGTAGAACATGTAAAAAAAGAATTGTTCAAAATACGTAGGAGGCAGAGAAGATGAAAGTAAGGACACGACGTGATTGATGCAAGCCAAGACTATTTCAAAGCAAAAACAAGGCATAGTCAAGGGTAAAGAAAGTGATCTGTACTTTTATTTTTTGACTAATATTCTTAGTCCTAAACAACAAATAAGATAATAATAATTTAGAGTATAAACCCATTTTTTTTAAAAAAATCTGCATTCATGTAGAAATCCAAAATCAACCATATGCACACTTGCAACTAAACTTTGCATTTCAATGCATTACTCAATAAATAATATGTTAGTTAATTCTTGGCATCAATTAACAGATATTTTGACGATCAACATCCATTATCAGAGGATGATATATAAATCCCAGGAAAGATGTTCCACAAAAAGCTCCAAACAGATCAATTATCAAATCAAGTATAGTTAGGTTACAAATTATACAAAGAATAGAATAGTGACCACTATCAAACCGATGGATGATTAAGGACAGTGAGCATAAGAGGAGAAGAAACAGGGATATAAAAGGGGGATACACTGACCTCATCCAGCCAGGATATAAAAGGACAAAACACCAAACACTTATGATGGATTTGTTAAGAATTATGCCACCAACTCCCAAGGAGAAGCTAATGAATTGACCTAGGTTCAAATCCATGTAAACACAAAAATATTCCTTTTTTTCAACAATTTTTATATATAAAATCCCTGACACTGGTTCAAATCCATATAACTGAAGGAATTTTCTTTATTTTCTTAATCATGTTTCTATTATAAGAAAAATAGGTAACTAAACGTGTTCTCATAATTTCATTATTGAAAACAATTTTTTATTTATGTTTACCAAACTTGTTTTCGGAAACCAAACAGAACCTAAAGCTCTACTGACAACAAAGAAGCCACAATAAAACAAGTACCATGCATAAAAAATACAAAAAGAAAATGAAAACAAGCATATTTTACCTGCTGGCTTCTATCACCATGAATGGTAGTTGCAGGAAAACCATTCATGCAGAGCCAATGTTCCAGTGAATCAGCTCCCTTTTTTGTCTCAACAAAAACTAATGTAAGAGCTTGCTGCAAGATTAAAATAAAAGGTTAACTAATAAGAAAGCTTCAGTCAAATTCAGAAAACCAAAAATAGAGATGATTTACAAATAGCTAATCTGGTTCATACAGGAATTTCATTTACATAGTTAGGATAAAGTACCACAAGTCCAAAACATTAGTACCTTGCCTGGGTACCATTTGCTCTCTGAGCATGAAGAAGGTCCATAAGGTGACTTCTTTTGTCTGACTCTTGAACAAATTCTACTCTTTGGACAATCAAATCAGTACTTGATCCAACTCGCCCCACAGCCAAGAAAATATAATTGGCAAGAAAATCAGAGGCCATTCTCTACATGCAACAATAACAAAAGGGTAAATAGTTACAAGAAAACTAGGTACACACATTCCAAATAGTATTCAAAGTACCGATTTGGTTAAGGTTTAAGGAGCAAGGATGCAATTGAGTTTCGCTAAAAAGCCTTTTTAACTGTAGTGCTCTCCCTTTTACAAATAAAAACAAAAAAATCCAACAGAATAATGCAAGGGAAACAAACAATAATCTTAAATAATCAGTACTACAGTAATATGCCATGTATGAACCTACCTGATAAAGAATGAATACTATAGAGGGATAATGCATGAACAATGCATTGAAAACAGATAAGAAACTAATCAATTATGTAAATTCTCTAGCAAGGTTCATTAAAAAGACAGGATCAACCTGTATCTCTCTTGGAAAGGTGGCACTGAATAGCATTGTTTGTCTAACGCCAGGTGGGGGCATGTCCATTTGCTCCACAATCTTTCTTATTTGAGGCTCAAAACCCATGTCCAGCATTCTGTCTGCCTCATCAAGGGCCAAGTACCTGATCATTTGTAGAGAAACTCTAGCCCTCTCTAGCAAATCTACCAATCTTCCAGGCGTTGCCACAAGAATATCAACACCTCTCTCCAGTTCCCTCAGCTGTTCAAATAGAATACCATCAACTTACACTATATTAAAATTCAAACATACAATTTAAGACAGAAATGATGAAACAGAATCAGCAGCAAAATAATAACAGAATGTCAAAATGACACTAGAATGTCAAATATTTGAAGACAAAAGTGCATAAGACCCTTTCAGGCGAAGTGCATCTGATAAGTGCCTAGGTGTGCTTTTCTTCAAAGACAGTAGGCATAAAAAGATCTGCCTAATTGAAGTTCTTTTTAATTTCTTTTAACTTTTTTTATTAGACTTAACTTCACTGGTAAGGAAGGGAATAGTATCAAACTCTCTACTTCTTGATATTTAAGCATTCAAAAATGAGAAAGTTATACATATCGGTTAAACAAAATAAATTGCATGTTTTGTAGATAAACTATGCCACTATAGTGTCTGTTATCATAATTATATATCTTAGGCTTATCATACATACATACAAAACAATTTTTTGGGCCTTGCACCTGAGGCAATATAAGGATTCTAGTAATCAGAGTGCATCTTGAGCCCTTGACAAGACTGGGATGAACATATAAACTTAATATATCCCAAAGAAGGTTACTATTTGCCCCAAGAGCAGACAGTTTCATCATGGCCGGCAAAATTAGAGTGAAACTCTTTTTAATATAGGGATTAATGCATCAAAACTGTAGCAACACTATATTAGGAAATTCAAATTAATATAAATGATAGGTAAACTGAAAAGAAAGAGAAATAGAGAGAAAGGTTACCTGTTGGTTAATAGGAGCACCTCCATAAGCAACAACCACCTTAACACCTGTTTGATAAGAGAACTTCCTGGCTTCCTCATGTATCTGCAATAACAGTCACCGAAAATAAATTCCAAGTTGTTAATAGAAGCACATCATTCTAATTGTCAAAATATGACACCCACTTGCATTGACAGCTCCCTGGTAGGAGAGAGAATAAGAGCTAATGGGAAAACTGTACGAGCTCCACGTAATGGTTTTTGTGGAACTGGGCCTCTCATAATTCCACTGATAATTGGAAAACAAAAGGCAGCTGTCTTTCCAGAGCCAGTCTGAGCACATGCCATCAAATCCCGTCCTGCGAGTGAAATGGGGATGGCATACCGCTGAACAGGTGTTGGCTTCACATATTTGCACCTTCGGATGTTTAGATTCAGAGCTTCACCCAAGTCAATCTCGGCAAAAGTATTGACGGGCGGTGGCACATTGTCACCACTTGTCTCCACAGGAATGTCTTCATAGGCATCAAAGTTGATAGCAGTATTCTCTTGTTCACTAAACACCTGCTCTGCATCATCATTTCCAAATGGATTAACTTCCCTATCTCTCCCACGATCCCAACCATCACTTCTGCCACCCCACCCACCAGGTCGACCACCACCACCACCACCACCATACCCTGATCGGTTGTTATAATCATTTCTAGGAGCAGCCCAACGTGATCCCCCTTGTACAGGTCGGTCATTACTTGAAGCAGGGGCAGCGGAAGTAGTGGCGGGTGTGTCTGCAGAAGGCGGGCGATTACGGAGATGTGGAGGAACATAAGCAGGTCGACCACCACCTGAAGCAGAACCAGCAGCTTTGTTGCTATCAGAAAAAGAACCAAAACCTACATTCTCAGCTGCAGAATTTGCAGCCAAATCTGCCCATGATGTTCGTGACTTCATTACAATGAAAAGCACCAGAGATTCCAATTTTTTCAACAAAACCCTTTAGTCAAAATCCACCAAGTTAACTTTCCCAATATGAAATTTGTCAAGCCTGAAAAAAAAAAATCATAAAACCCATCAAAACAAATGATGCAAACATATCTTACTTCACCCAAATGCAGCACGCCAATGTAAACAATCAGCTCGAAGAAATAGAAAACAAAACCCTAAACTTAATAAGCAAAAAGCAGAAAAAAGGATTTATTCGATTGCTTGAGAAAAATTGTCTCTCTGACACATAATCAACAAAAAACCCAGGTACAAATTTATCATGAATTTTTTAAAAAAGAAATCTTAACAAGTGAAAAGAAAAATGAAGCAAAATGGATATGCTAATACTTCGAACAAACAAAAGGAAAATACAAACAACTCATAAAAAGATTCAAACGCCGAGATAAATTTATTACATATCCAGAGAGAGTGGCGAGGAAGAGATAGATGGAAACCTGAGAATGATAAAACCCTGAAATCTGCCGTTGAAAATAATAAAGATCCGAACAGAATGATAAGGAAAAAGAAAGAAACCCTAATATTTATGCAGACAAAGCCGAGAAGAAGAAATATAAGATGGGATTTTTATTTAACTTTTTTTTTAAATTCTTTCTATCTCTAATTTCTGTATATTTCAATTTTTCATATTTTATTATTTTCCTTTACTTATTGGAAAAGTTTCTTCTCGCTTTGTTTCTGCATTTTCTCCTTTCTTTTTTCCTCTAAGATTTTATTTTCTAATTAAACGTGAAATAAATTTGCAAAAAATGAATTAAATAGATAAAATTGCATAAAAAAATAGATATGTCCTTACAAAATTTGCGGGTAAGCGAAAATGAGCGGTCTCAAAAACGCACCCAAATTTAGTATGTTACGCGGCTGGAATTTACTGCGCTGTAATAAATATTTGGCAAAGTTATAGAAATCACATTTAACCCCCCAATTACTCCTTAAATTACGATATTAAGATATTTGAATTTCAAATGTTCAAAACATATTGTTTTCCTAAATAAATAAATAAAAATTATGGTTAAAAAAACAAAGAAACATTAATCTCCTTAATGTACAAGTTGTTACGGGTAGTCAATCACATCATTTTTTTTCTTTTCTTTGACCTATTTGCTTTTCTACAAAAGTTGAAAGCAAGCAAAATGTATGAAATATGAGGTCAGCGGTGCCGCATATTATGGTGCGATATTAATTGAAATATTGTAAAATATAAAATGTTATATTTTATATAATATTTTAGATTAATAGTTCTACGACAAGTATCGTTATTTATAGACAAGTATCGGTATTTATAAAAAACATAAAATATTATCAGAAGTTGTAAGTATCGGTATTCGGAATTACGTTTCGATACTTAACTAACAAAAAAAATTATAATATTTTTAATTTTGTGCTTTATATTATTTTCGATTGGTGTCACATCGTAGTCATTCTGCGACTCTGTCGCACTTTAAATTCTCCCATGTAATATGTAGGATATTTACTAGTATCTTTATTATTTTAATGTTTTAAATTATATTTATAAATATTTTCCCCTCTTTTTGTCATAATAGAAAAACACAAAAAAAAACAGCACAAAAAAAAAAAACACAGGGGACCCAATCATCGCCAATAATCGAGTTTGATTGTTTTCGTTCATGGGAAACTATTCACCAAACCTGGTAATAGGCTAAATATTGATTTTTTTTATTAAATTCTCCAGATAAATATTAAGATTTAAATTCATACTATATGAGATGATATAAACATTTTTTATCACTTAAGATCGATTTTGATTAATAAATTATAAGATTCATTAATTTCAATTCGTCCCAAAAAGTTATATTATAGTATCCGTCTTCAAATTTTAGATGTAAATCAACTCTTGATCCAATGATTAAAACGTTTCTTATAAAAAAAATGATTAAAAATGTTTATATATAAATATACAATTTTGAATTTAATAATAACTTATTTCAAAATATTATATATAGGCTCTGTTTGGCAATTACCTAATAACTGATAATAAGTTACATTAGCTGATAGTTTATTGTATTAGCTGATTTGATAATGGATTATATTAACTAATTGTATAAAAGTGTTTAATAAAATTAACTAATAACTGATAGTTGTTTGATTATTTAAACAAGCAAAATAACATATAAGAAATGATTATATTCGTGATGAGTTTAGCACGTGCGACGAACACCGCTGAACATCACTAAATTGATTAATAAAGATTAAAAATCTCAATGACTCAACATACAATTAATAATTATTTAAAATAAAATTTCAATTAAATTATTTTCCAAATATATTATATTTTTAATTTTTTAAATAATTGAATCAAATATCAACCATAATCAAACCCTAAATTAAAAAAACCATAATTCTCCGATCAAAGCCCATGCTTTGTTTCTCATCAGCTCCAGAAATCTCTTGGCATCAAATCGAGGTAACTAACAGTCGAGCGCCTTCCACTTCCAGTGTAGATACCCGGAATCAGGGCGGTCGTTCCTCATACAATTCTGATGACCTTCTATCAAGGGTCAGCTCTCGTTGGCGTAAGTCGGACCCGAGGGATTAAGAATCCAATCCCCTCTAAAGAGATCACACTTCACTAAAATAATATCTGGTGCAACCATATGTTTAAACAATTTAATCCACAATAGTAAAACAAAATCTTGTATGTAAAATGTGAATAACATAAGTAATATTGGCAGAGAGGATAATTAGGGTTTTTTTAATTTAGGGATTGAAGTATTTGATCTAACTATTTAAAAATAAATATTAAAAATAATATATATATAATAATTTAATTAAAATTTTATTTTATATAATTATTAATTGTATGTTGAGTCCTTGAGATTTTTAATCTTTATTAATCGATTTAATGGTGTTCAGCGATGTTCAGCTTTAGTGGTGTTCAGCGGTGTGCGACACACGTTGTAGAATTTTCCTTATATTCGATACTTGTTTGAATAGTTTACTATATATCAATATTTTGTATCTATTAATATTGTTTAAATTATGAATTTTTTTTAATGTAACCTTACTAATCATATTTGAAGGATCTATATATTAATTTATTATTTATATAATTATTTTTAATATATTTTAATTAATTATAAAGTTTAAATATAAATGTGTGAGAATAAAAAAAACAAAAACAATAGTTTACAAATGTCACAATATAAATATGTGAGGGTGAAAAATTAAAATAGAAAAAGTTAAATTTAAGTTATTTGGAGATTTTTTTAATTGTTAAGGGTTAAATGATATTTATAACTTTTATGTTAAAACTTCTAATTTCGAAAAACTCATATTATCTACATTTTCAAAATTAGAGGTTTTATTTCAATCCGCTATTCAACAAACATCTAAATTAATGAATTTGACCGGTCAAACCTTTAATACTAACTCATGCCTCTAATTTTAACTCAAATTATTATTTACCAAACATGATAATAATTATAAAAACAAAAAGTGAGAAAGAAATATATTAAATTTAGTTTAAAAAATATAAAAAAAATCTTGTATCGAATAAAATTCTACTTAAATAAAGTTTTGATCAACCATAAAAATATTCCATAGTTGTACTTACCGACGACATTCATGGCTAATTAATTTACAAGTGTCCTTTAAAAAAATATCACCCAAGTTCTATCTCTTCAATTACATTTATATTTTCTTTAATTTTCACCATGTCACCAAAGAATCAAGTATTGAACATGACGATTAATTGTATCTATATCTCATTAAGGTCATTCTAGTTAAAAAAACGATGACACAGCACGTTAAATATATTTTTTCTTGAAAAAAAATATTAGCTTTTTTAGACTTACAGTTGATAGTCATCGTTCCTCCATTTGTTGTTGTTTCTATCACTATTTGATAATAGTATTTAATTTCAAAATACATATTTTAATATAATATTTGAGATTTTCATTTATTTTTGAAGAAATTTTATAAAAGACATGAACGAAGGAGTTAATAAAACTAAAATTACAAAAAAATGTCTTTTTATTTGATATGAAATGAAAACAAACCGGTCAAAAATTCTAAATGTCTCAGTCCCGATGCACAGTAACAAAGTTGTCTAACGAATTTTCTATTGAATCAAGCAAACGTCACGAAGGAAACTTATCACTCGAGGTGACAACCTCTCCGACTAACTCATTTCATTTAGTTTCTTTTAAATTTTATTTCACTTTTACATGTATTGAGGACAATGCTTCTCTCGAGTTTGGGAGGTGTTGGTTTCTAGTTAGTTTCATGTTTAGTTGCATTCATCTTTAGCAATCACATATAGGTTGCACATGTTACTTGCCATGACTTTAATTGGATTTAATTGCTTAAGACTTGTTGAATATCCAATGATGAATTTTTGTCATTACACTTAATTGAAAGAACCTTTAATTTTAAGATTGCATGAAAATAACTTAGAATTTTACTATGACGCTAATTTTTTTACACGGTTGTGGCTTGTTGATTGAAAGAAACTTAGTGAACTTAGGTTGCTTAAAATTTGGGTAAATTAAAAATTAAAAATTAAAAGTTAAATTCTTGCTAGAGGTGCCCGGAACTGGCTCTAGTAGTTAATGCACATTAAAGAATCGCTAGAGGTGCCCAAAATTGGCTCTAGTCGACTAAAATAAAATGAGAAATTGCTTACTTCGCTAGAGGTGCCCGAAATTGGCTCTAGTGAAAATAAAAATAAATGCCCCGATAATTAAATTGATAAAAGCCTATTGTTCACATAGAATCTTGAAAATCAACTTGTACACAACTACGCACACACTTGTCACGAGCATTATAGTTTGATTCCGGGTAATTTTTGTGCTATCCGAAAAATTAAAAGGTGATCATACTTTGTGCCACGGTTTCGAGGTTTGAATTCAAGTTTGAAGCATGTCTTTGATGATTAAAGTCTTGGCAGGTAATTGTTAGTTTGCATTGCTTGAGGACAAGCAATAGTTCGAGTTTGGGAAGTGTTCAAAAATACTATTTTTATTACCTTTTTTACTCATATTATTGTTAGACATAGGCTCATATTAGTTGCATAATTAGTCATTCATGCATTAATCATGTTTCTTTCCACCGTTGAGCTTGATTACATAACTTGGTGATTATTGTGGAAAAAGATACTGCTTTGGTGTGTTTTGTGTGTGCAGAATCAGTTGCCAAAGCAAGGCTGGAACCAGTTGCCAGGGCAGTGCATGAAGGAGATGCCGACGCAGTTGCCAGGGCAATGCATGAAGGAGATGCCGAGCTAGTTGCTAGGGCAATTGTCGATAAGGGATAAGATGATATGGCAGTCGAAATTGATGACTAGATAAGCCTAAGATGACGTGGAGCAAAGTTAAATCCCAAAGGAGTTTGATTTCCATGAAGAGGTCAAAGAGAAATTAAATCCCAAGAAGATAGGAGAAGATCTATAAGGAATTTAAATATAATAAAGAATTACATTCTTTTAAAGTATTTAATTCCAACTTAACTTTCTCCTCAAGAAGGACTTTGACCTAGCCATCTCCTATTTAAAGGAGACCAAGCCATAAAACTCAAGGAGAGCAAGGGGGAGAGAGTTTGATTGGGAGAAAGCTTAGAGGGAATTCGATTGAGATAGAGCTCGACAAGGGGCTGATCAATTTCTTCTTCTTCTTCTTTGCTTCCATTAGATTCATGGTTTGGGGATTATTCTTTGTATATCTTTTGAACCCAACCATAAACTAACTTGATTGGTTGGGGTTATTGTGTTTTGTTGTTGTGAGAAACAATTGGATTTTGTTTAGGTAATAAGAGTTTGCACTTTCAATTCAAGGTTTACTCATTCTTGGTTTTTATTCTTGTTTGAAAGTGAATTGGGAGAGGATCTCGTAATTCTATCTATTTATCTAATATCGGGAGAGTTAGATTCAAGAAACGAATGAGTATAGTCTTTATTCAATCTATCGATGGTGAAGATTAATCCGACTTAGGAATAAGTTAAAGATTTCAACGGCTAAGAGGAGCGCAAGATTGGTTGTTGTTCACCCTTGATTCACGCAGGTATGTATTGTCAAGGCATGCACAATTAGCTAGAGTTTCGACTTAGGGATAAGAAGAAACCATTGAAGAACACTCTGCCGAACCTTGAAGTTGCTGTCCAGTTGCCCAGCCAACCGTTCGATTAGTTGCCACGGCAACTGAGTTGCCCTTGCACTCTTTTACCAAGACAATCCTTCCGACTATCACACCTTAACTCACGATAACCTGGCCTATTCTCTCTTATTTGATTTCATCTATTCTTTTAGTTTATTGTTCTTAGTTTACTCGTTAATTAGAACCTCTATTATCAATTGTGTTTTATTTTCACAGTGCAATAACTTAAGCAAAGTGGCCCAAACCAATCCATGTGGAGACGATACTCGATACTCATATCACTTTATTACTTGCGACGTGTATACTTGCACCGTTTGCGTAGCACTCAATACGCGCAACAATAACGCACAAGAATGTTCCCCTTTTGAACCCTGTAACAGTGTGGATGACCTCCAATTCAGAGGGAGGTAAACCAGAGGAGAAGAACTCACTTTTAGAGGCATTGAGTTGTAGCCCTGATAATACATAGAAGTGGTCCAACACACTTATAACAATTATATAAGCAATATATTAAACTTATATTTTTAAATAATTGTCATAAGTATTAAATTTATTTATATATGAGATATAATATAGTATGAAAAAATATAAGTTTTAAGTAATATTTTTATTAAAATTTAGTAAAATTATATAGTAAAAACTATACTTATGACAAATATTTAAAAAATATCCAAAGTAAGATTTAAATTCACATTTTATCATGAGATTACATTAATGATATTATTCAATATCTTTTATATTCTGAGAACATGTGATAAATTTATATTTTGAGTTTAAAAACTTTTACTATTAATTCATGATAATAACCCTTAAAAAGTAAAATAAAAAATGATGTTTACAGTGTTTTTATGATTTTATATAAATATAATTATACATTTGGATATTGTAATGGATATATAATTTATTTTATAAAAAATGTAAATTTTTATTTTTTAGAATATCTATATATTTATTTATTATCCTATATTTTAACTTTGTGTCTTATTTTTTAATATTTATTTATTTATGTGTAATTATGTTTTTTTAATAATTCGAAGTAGTAATTTAACCAAAGAAAAGGAAGAGAATAAGATTCCTGGTATAAACTAAAAAAAAGCGTTACTGTTGGGAATATATTATTACCCCTGGTGGGAATTCTCCCAACCAAACGTGGGTACAAGATTCTTGAAAAAGTTTTTTTTCCTCGATAATTATCTTTTTCACAATCCAAATGCCCCCTAAGTTTTGAGCATGAACCCTAAAATTTAATTCATCAAGTTCTAAACCATAAACCCCCAAATTATATATACTTATGTAAACAACATTTACATTGACAATTTATCAAATACTATATATATGGGATCCAGTTTTATGGTGTAAAACTCATTTAGTTTTACACTAATCCATGGTCATTGGATGAGTAAAATAGATGGATGAGATTAACAGTAAAAAATGTGAATATTATCACTTGGAAAAAAAAGATAAGGAAACAATCTCAGCCATTAATTACCATCATCCAACGGTCCAAAAAAGTATAAAAGTAATTGAGTTTTACACCATGTAAGTGGATCTTAACCCATACATATATATATATATATATACACACACACCTCTTTTTATAAATAATATGATGTTTTTCTTACATTATATGGTATTTAGTCTTTAATTGGCGTTGTTAATTGCATAGCTTAAGTAACTGTAATTGGGAGGGTAGACATTTTTAGTTAATGAGGTATATAATGTATGTGTTTATAATAAGGCTTAATATTAAAATAAATGTTCAAATTATCCTATTTTTATAGGTGTCTAAATTATTTTTTGTCCCCTTTAGGTGCCCAAGCTATTATGTTTTCTCTTTTAGGTGCCTAAACTATTTTTTGCCCATTTTATGTGTCTAAATTATTATTTTTGGTCAAAATAGGTGCCCAAATTATCATTTTTTTAACAAAGTATGTGTATCGGTTTGACCTTAAAAGGAGCAAAAAATGATAGTTTGGGCACTTAAAAGGAGCAAAAATAGTTTAGGCACCTAAAAGATAAAATATAATAGTCTGGGCACCTAAAAGGGGTAAAAAATAATTTAGGCACTTAAAAGGGAAAAATATTATAATTTGGGCACTTATTTTGACATTAAGCCTTATAATAATTTTTCGATGGTATGTAATGCAACTATTATTAGGGAATAAAATGATGATATAAAATCACCACAAATTATCTACATAGGCAATTCGCTGCTATGTACGTAGCGAATGCATTCTGATGCTTTTGACGGTTACAGTGGTAACTCGACGTTAATAAGAAGGCACAACGCTTACAAGCAATGCTTGAACATCAGAAGAAACACGAGAAAGACATGTCACTAAAGTTCAAATGCCCCCGTTGCCAGCGTAGTTTCTCAACCAGAAGAGAAAAGCAAGAGCATCTTGATAATGGCCACTAAATAAGATGTTTATGTTTCTGGTTTATGGGGTGTTGTAGCGACCTTTTTTCTTCTATTTTTAAAAGAAAAAGAGATTGTTTACCGTCGTATTAAGGGCATTTGTTTAGAAAATAAGTCGACTACTAATTATTCTCTAAATTGTTAATGAAAATACTTTGGGGAAATTGGGGATTTTTTTTTGAAAACTTTAAATTTTCCAAAACGATGAAAACTTGGAGTCGCCATCGACCACTTGGGTAAGGTAGGCCGAACACCATAAAACCAGAGATTCGTTCCGAAAAGGTCCGGGAATTGGTTACGTGTGGGGAAGGATTAGCACCCCATCACGCCCGGAGATCGATACCAGAAAATTTGTTGCTCTTAAAAGAATGAAAGTTATTGAAATTTAAATTGAGTTTAATTCGAAGTTCTTAGATGAAAATTAACCTTGACTACACGGACTTTATCGAATTGGTGGACTCAAATTACTTAAACATTTAATTAATAAGGTTGACGATATGTCGGACCATAAATTAAACCGAATCGAATAAGCCCGACTAACGTGTTAATTTATGGTTCGACCCTCGTACGTCACCTTTATGCATAATGCAAACATTTAAGTGTGATGATTTTGTCAATTTTTAATCCATTTACCTCGGGATGGTACAAATTAATTCGATTATTTGGTCAACATCCTTTAAGCTCGGACTGTTAAGACACAGATGTTTGAATTAATAAATACCTCCACTTTTGTGATTTAGGTTAATTAGAGATGCAATTAAGATTAAAGATTGTGGATGTCAATTAATGTATGACAACCAAGGGCATAAATGTAAACATTTAAAAAGAAAGGCCCAATTTGATATACATAGCCCAATTATGTATTTAGCCCTAAAAGATTAAGAAACCCAATTTATGATGACTAAATTGTAATTTAATGCTAAATTAAACTTAAAATTGATTTTTCCCTTAAAGTGATTAAGAAATGTTCTATTAATTTAATGAATTTAACATTTACTCCAATAAGCCAAGAATAAATTTAAATTTACTAGATTAATTCAAACTCTAATTTAACTAAGGCTAAAAAAAATCTAGGGCTAATTTTAATTTTAGGATCGTGCCATATAAAACGAGCACATGATCTAGATTAATTGAATTAATTTACTTAATTTAAACAAAAGCCCCATGTGCAAAACAAGGTCTAAGGCCTAAATTATTATGTAAAAAAGGCCCGAAAGATTTTAGGTACCATCATACATTTAAATAATATAACATAAAAAACTTATTATTTAAAAATATACATTGGAGTACATTATGTATTAAAGTTATGTAATGTATATAAAATACCTATTATTTAAAAGTATACATCAAAATAAATTATGTATTAAAGTTATAATATATATAAAAACTTAGTATTTAAAAATATACATGAACCATATATTATTTCATTTTCACACTACATCATCATACAATTAAAAAAACTATATATTTTATGCACCAAAAATTATATTCTTCAAAATTACTCAATATACATTGAAAACTATATATTATTTCTAAAACATGTATTTATTATTTTATAAGATAATATTATGTACTTTGAAAACTATGTGTTATAGGTCTTAGTATATATGATATTTTACAAAATCCTACCTATTCTTTAAAGCCATTATATTGAAAGTATCTATTATATAAAAACAAAACAACGATATACTAAAAATATACATTATATATATTAAAACATTTTTATTTTTATTTTCATTATTTTTTCTTACAAATTCCCATTTTATTCTAAAACGTATCAAAAATTAAAAAAACATTCACAATATTTTACTAATCTCTAATTTACTAGCAAATGCATATTAGACGTAGAATTATACATCACGTTTCTGATTTATGCTAAGTACACATTAAATTCCTAAAATACATTATGTTCGAAATAATTTTATCGCTAAAATTACCATCACAACTTAGCAAAATAACATAAAAAATTAAATCGCAAATATTAAACATAAATATGCAAAATTTAAACTAAAAAAATAAGAAAAAGAATAAATAAAATAACTTAATTTAAAACTGGAAAAAGAACCTAATTGTAAGAAAATAAAATACAAAGGCAAAATTAAAAGAAATGATAGGGATGTAATTGAAAATTTTGAAAAACTATGAGGGACCCAGAGGGTAATTTAAAAAGGCGAAATGGCTTCCCAGGGTAATTATCCCACACAGAGGGACTGATAATGCAATTGGACCATGCAGAAGCCCTTCCGGCGTGATTATTTTAGGGTGGAAGGACTAAAATAGATATTATACCATTTTAAAATTATTACGTTATATATACCCCCATTTATCCGAATAATAGATTTTTTGGCCATTTTTTTTGTTATAACAGCTTTCCCCCACCCCAAACACTCTGAACGTGTTCATCACGTTCATCTGGGTTCATCATGAACCCAGATTCCGGCAGCCCCATCCGCCGCGTTTCCCAGAAACTGGCCACTCCTTGGCCGTGTCGGTCGCCGCCGAGCAGCGGTCGGCGAACTTAAATGTCCCAAAAAAATCCCATTTTCAAACTGAGCCTAGATCCTAACCTAGTTTCATCCAAACCTATCCCTTTCTCAGTAAAAACCTAAAGACCGAATCAAAATAAAAGGCCTCCGCCGCCGCCTACTTGCGTCATTTCACCGTTCTCGGCCTTGAGAAAGCCACAGTTTGTCAACGGAGTAGTGATTGTGGGAGGAAATATGAGAGACACAAAAGGAAAAGGGATCTACGAGGGTAAATACTTAACTCTGCCTTCCTTTTATATATATACTATATATACACATGCATGTAGATAAACTAAAAGAAGAAGATACCTCGAAAGGCTGCTTTTTTTGTTTATTGCTTTTGGGTTTTTTATTCGAATCGCCGTTGTTACAAATGGTGCGTTACATGCTTATATCTTATTCTGATTGTTCATTGCCCTATTGCCTATGATTTACTTGTTTAAGCAAACTTTAAATGCTATTACTGTGGATGTTGATGCTTTGACATGCCCCTCTGTTTTTTATGTTTTTCTCTGGCTCGGTGGTCAAGGGTCAGCAAATTCCTGGTGTCGATGGAGGCCGTCCGGGGCGTGGGTCACACTCAAGCGTAGAAGTTGGGGAGCCGACGCGTGGGAGCCGAATAGTTGCGGACGTGAGGAGCACGCGCGTCTGGGGATCTAGGCAGTCATATCGGGCTTGATCTAGACCGTTGGATCAGATCTGATCCAACGGCCAGATCCTAGCGGTTGCAAAATGGATAAGAGGGATCATATTATTGTTAGGGTTTTTGTATTGGGTTTGGGCCAAATAGGCCTTTGTATTGCTATATTGTTGTATTTTTTTGGGTTTTAAATATGTAATGGACCTGTACTTTTATAAATATTTGGGCTTATATTTTAATTATGATCTATTTTTATTATTATTATTTTATTATTAGTTGTTTTAAGATAACAATAATACATAATAATAATACTAACATATAATATACAGGTACGCATACATATTACACATACATGAACACATGTACATACGAACAATAATACACACATAACATGTATATATAAACACATATGCAATATACAACATTCATATTTAAGTAATAATGGCATCGAAATAACAAATACATACATATGCACATTCACATTAAAACAATAGTAAACACACATAATATACTCATAACACATACATATATTACATTTAATTTGGACAAACAACACATGTACATTCATGTTTTAAATAGACATTCATAATAAACACACCCTTATGATATACATTTTATACTAACACACATGAGCCATTTTATAATCACCTAATGGTATAAACATATATAAGCCCATTATTGTCAAATAAAAAAAAACGTGTTAACCGGACAAAATTAGTGATTACAGGTGTATCCTTAATTTATGGTTTGTTGCTTTATCTGTTGTTGTTCTAAGTTTGTTGTTTTATCCTTTACCTAATCAATGAAATGCGTGTCTGTTTAGAAAGTTTTCCAGACGTTTTTTTTTATAACAGCACTTTTCATCTTTGTACTGAAATCTTAAAAAAAATTATTGAAAAAACAAAAACCAAGCATAAAACGAGACTTAACAAACTAAGCAGATGCGACTGAAGCAAACAGAAAATGCGATTAATATTAAAATATTCAAAAGTTAACCGTTTGACTTGATTAATAAAATCTTAATATTATGATTATCAAATAAATAAGGCAGCGAGTGAAATATTGTTTTCCATTTGTTTGTTTTTTTTACTTGATCAAGAGGAATGTTAATAAACTATTTACCCTAAATGACAATTGAATCAAACCCAAAAAAAATTGAGTCCAATTCTGATTCGAACCCAAACTAAAACTGATTCAAAATTTAAAAAAGTTTGAACTTTTAACTTCATAAGCATTTCATATGACAATGTTTAAAATAAAAATATTTATTTTATGACAACATTTTTTTTATAAATATCATATAATTATGTAAAATTTTAATAATACACTGATTAAAATATATGACAATTGTCAATAGTTGAAATTATTAAGAATTTAATAATTGCAAAGTATGAAAACTATTTAATATAATAATTAAAAATATATCTATTTTATGATAATTATTTATTTTAGGAAAATATATTTATAAATATTTTAATTTAATAAAAAATAATTAAAAGTAAATTAAGTTTATAAATTTCACACATGAGATTTATTATGTACCATTATTAATTTAATTGATTTTAAAACCCATATATCTCTTAATGAAAATATTATCTATATTCTATAACATTAAATTAAAAATTAAAAAAATTTAGCCTAAAAATTATTTTTTTAAAGAAAGTATACTTAATTATGATTCGGTAAATTCAAAACATAATAACACATACATGGAAAAAGTCATATTATTCTAATTAATTAGGATGATTAAGTGTCATAATATAATCTCAAAATTATAATTAAATAGAGTAGTTTTGCACACTTCAATAAGGTATTGTATGACTAATGTTTTCGCAATGAGGCTGTAATATTTCAATGTTTCATTCATATAAATAATGAATGCCAAGTTTCAAACAAATTCATAATGTCTAACGATTTGATTTATATAAAGAATTTGAACCATTAAATACGTATTAAATAAGATAATATTATAGATCATCATGATAACGATACCAGATTGATTTGAAAATTTACATGCATGACAAATATGTATAAACTAGAGTGTTTTTACATATTTCAATACATTTTGTATGGTTAATATTTTGACAATCGAACAATCATATTTCATGTTTCATTCATATAATTTGAGTTTTATTTTAATACACAATTTGTGCAAAAAAAATACACAATCTTTCTCATTTAAAACTATAAAATCTAAACATCTAACCCTAAACTCTAAACTATAATTCTAAATCTTAAATTTTAAATCATATAACCTAACCATCTAAACCTAACTTACAAAGTTAAACCCTAAACCTTAAAGTTGACAATTTTATTGCACAAACTTATGTATCGAAATATTTTCCTATAAGTTATACATGCCAAGTCGACTCGATGGATAGAGTAGTTGATTAGGGGGAACAAGAAGCCAGTAAGATCGTCGATGGAGCTTTTGTGCATATTTGCAATAATGACAATTTGATGGTTGTGTGAGGGTGGAAGCCATTGCTCCAAAACAGGATTAAATGGTACCAATACATATAATGAGGTGGAAGACCTTCCTGAAGAATCAAACTCCGAAATGAGGAGTGACATATCATTTCAATTGAGGAAGCAGTTTGTATTGCAAGTGGACTACAGGAGCTGCCAAGCAAGTCCCGGATTCTGGGTTTGGCAGCAACTGAAAAATTCTCAAGGAAATGCTAGCTGCTAGCAGTCTGAGAGCTAACTACAAAAATGGTTGCCGTTGCAGAAGTAGCAAGAAAAGCTCCACTAGCGACAGTGGCCAACATTACGGTATTGGAATTTTTGTAGGTTCGATGCTTTCTCGAGGATCCTTGTCACCCCATGCTATCAAAACAGGGCACTGCAAAAAGGGGGAAACAAGAAACATAAACCTAGCCTATCAAAGTAATATTGGAATAGGAGGGAAAGAAGTGGATTAGAAATCAGTTTAAGATATTCGGTTTCACCTGCGGCAGCAATTCTTCGGGCAGGGGGCGCCCGAGTAACATATGAATTCAAGGAAAACATCAACACCGGCAGACTCAAGCACTGGGTGCAGGATAATTAGAACTAGTTCATCGGTCACTTAAGATTTGGGGGTGTCATTGTAACACTGAATTTAAATAAAAATTTCATATTAATTTAAATATGTTTTTAAAAAGTTGGGGACGCAGCTGCTCACCTAAGGAGTCCGTCATGGCTAATAACTGTTTTTATACCTTTCACGTATGTAAATTTAGTATCTTATAAAAGTCATTTATCTAAAACGTCTCACAAAAAACTTCTTCGTTTTTGGATAAAATTGTTTTATGGAACTCTTTTTCATTATAAATTTTTTAATTTGTCAACCAAATCAAATAATTAGTTCTATATTAAACTTTGAAACTCGTAAATTTTCATTTCAAAATCATTCGTCATAAAACCCTTTACAGTCTACGCCCTCTCTGAGCAAACAAATAGGCGCCAAATAAAACAGAACAGACCGAGAGAGAGGAAGGATCAATTATCATCTTCGTCGTCTTCGCCGCCGCCGCCATGGATCAGCAATCCCAGCTAGCTATCATCTTAGGATCCGACCCGGCTCCATTCGAAACCTTAGTCTCCCACTTGATGTCCTCCTCTAACGAACAACGTTCTCACGCTGAGGCTTTGTTCAATCTTTGCAAGCAATCTGATCCTGACGCCCTCTGCCTCCGCCTCGCCCACCTCCTCCAGGTCTGCGCTCAACCGCAGACTCGTGCCATGGCCACTATTCTCCTCCGTAAGCTATTGACACGTGGTGATTCCTATATCTGGCCTCGTCTCAACATCTCCACTCACTCCTCTCTGAAATCCGTACTTTTTTCTCAAATCCAAGCTGAAACCACTCAAACTTTGTCTAGAAAGCTGTGTGATACGATCGCGGAGCTTGCTTCCAGTATTTTGCCAGAGAACGGGTGGCCTGAGCTGTTGCCGTTTATGTTTCAATGCGTTTCTTCAGATTCTCCTAGATTGCAGGAATCTGCTTTTTTTATATTTGCGCAGCTGAGTCAATATATCGGAGATGTGTTCAGTCCTTTTATAACGGATCTGCATGCTGTCTTTTTTAAGTGTTTGAGTGAAAGCCCGAATGCTGATGTCAAAATCGCCGCCCTGAATGCTGTCATCAATTTTATTCAGTGTCTGACCAGCTCATCTGACCGTGATAGGTTTCAGGATCTTTTACCGGCAATGATAACGACGTTGACGGAGGCTTTGAATAACGGTAACGAGGCTACAGCTCAGGAGGCCTTGGAGCTGTTGATTGAGTTGGCGGAGACTGAGCCCCGGTTTCTTAGGAGGCAGCTCGTTGACGTGGTAGGCTCTATGCTGCAGATTGCAGAGGCCGAATCACTCGAGGAAGGTACTCGTCACTTGGCAATAGAGTTTGTGATTACATTGGCAGAAGCGAGGGAACGTGCTCCTGGAATGATGAGGAAGCTGCCGCAATTTATTAGTAGGTTATTTGCAATTTTGATGAAAATGTTGCTGGATATCGAGGATGATGCAGCCTGGCATACTGCGGAAACTGAGGATGAGGATGCTGGTGAAACCAGCAATTATGCTGTCGGACAGGAGTGTTTGGACCGCCTGGCAATTTCTTTAGGCGGAAATACGATTGTTCCTGTTGCATCGGAGCAGTTGCCAGCTTATTTGGCGGCTCCTGAGTGGCAAAAGCACCATGCCGCTTTAATTGCCCTTGCTCAGATTGCCGAGGGTTGTTCCAAGGTATATTCTAGTTCTATGTACTTTGTGAGTAGTGAGTACTAGTATATGCTAATAAAATTATTGGTGCATCCATCTCCTGAAATGAACTAGTAAAATTTGCTTCCTTCCTAATGGATAGTACTAAGTAGAACTGTAAATGCACAATTAATGGAGTTTTTGCGTTTTCTATTTACTACTTGAACAATGGGATGTAAGTTTGTTTAGTACCTGTCCATTCAAATAGTTTTAGCCATTGCTTTCTCAGAGGATTTAGTTTATGTTTTAAAGAAAAAATGGGATCACATTGTCAGAGTTTGGATATGTTCCCTATTTTTGTTGCATTTTAATTTGTTGCTGGACTTTGCAGGTTATGGTTAAAAATCTGGAACAAGTGGTCTCTATGGTCTTGAATTCCTTTAATGATTCCCACCCCCGTGTGAGGTGGGCGGCTATTAATGCAGTCGGCCAATTGTCTACCGACTTGGGTCCTGATTTGCAGAACCAATATCACCAAAGAGTGTTGCCTGCCTTAGCTGCTGCTATGGATGATTTCCAAAATCCTAGAGTACAGGTTAGTCACAAATATATAATTTGCTTTCAGGATGCTAGATTATGCTTCTGACTGTTGCTAAAGGTTTGTTTCATGCTATTATTCTCTCTGTTGCTGTATTTCATCTTGTTTTTGTAGAAAAAATTTGTTCATCTTATTGTTTATGTCTGTGTTTGCATCTGTATGATGTTTGCATCTGTGATGGAATTGATAACCTCTCTCTCCACCATGTACTGTATATTCATCTTGTTTTTGTAATTTCCTTCTTGTAAAGTTGTCAATCCATACTCATGATGCCTCTGGGGAAACCCTTTATTTAAAATTTATTTGAGTGGATATGTTCTTATTTGGTTATATCATTTATTTTGGTCATTATTCAGAATTTCTAAATGACCAAAAGATATCTTATATTATCAAATAATGATCATGCAGTTTTTAGATTTCATTGTACAATTCTCTAGCTTGCATCTTCTTGAAGGCAAAATGGAACTTCAACTTCAAGTGTTGGTAGCATATTTATGGATTAACCTCTAAAATGGTGATACATTTTGCAAGAGCCTGATAACTGATTGTGAAGGGAATTAATTGTTTGGAAAATGGGTGCTGCATATTATTCAGGAAACTGAAGTAAACTAGCTTATTCTCTCTGTGTGAAAATTTATGAGTCTTATTATAATGTAAAGAATTTTTGTACCTTATTTCCTGCCAGTTAGGTACTTTTATTTTCAAGGTTTTATTGTTTATTTTCTATAATAGTTTATTTTTCTATATATATTTGTGTCTGAACAGGCCCATGCTGCTTCAGCTATGCTCAACTTCAGTGAAAACTGCACTCCGAAAATTTTAACACCTTACCTAGATGGAATAGTTAGCAAATTGCTTGTGCTTTTACAGGTATGATGGTTGGAATTATAAATGTCACATCAAGAATGCATGAATTAACTTTATGAATCGAGGATTTTTGTTGTTGGTCTAAATATAAGCTATATAAATGCAGAATGGGAAACAAATGGTGCAAGAAGGTGCCTTGACTGCTTTGGCATCAGTTGCTGACTCATCTCAGGTATAGATTTTATCCAAAAGAAACCTATATTGATTATTACTTTATATCTTGTATCAAGATAACACAGTTTGACAATATGGGGGTTTGCAGGAGCACTTCCAAAAATATTATGATGCAGTTATGCCTTACCTGAAAGCTATTTTGGTCAATGCAACTGACAAATCTAACCGTATGCTTCGTGCAAAGTCCATGGAGTGTATTAGTCTTGTTGGAATGGCTGTTGGAAAGGAAAAGTTCAGAAATGATGCTAAGCAGGTTGGTTAACGTGTAAAAACACCACTTCCTGCATCAATTTGTTTTATTTTCCTCGTCTAGTTATTTTCTTATATCTTAAAATTCATGATGGTTGAGGTATTAAAGTTTAGTGATATCATTAGTTAGGAGTGGAATGGTGCAATTTGGAGCTAGTATCTACCTTCACTGTCCTAAAAAAAGCATTTCTCCTTTCTCAAAAGGTGCTCTAGATATTAATTTGAGGGAGGTGCCCATCAGATTGATCTCTTATTGAATTTTTCCACTGATTATAGCCCATGTGTACTTAGTTAAGTCTAATGAAATATTGAATGATCACACACACACACATATACTTGTTATGGGACCAAACTGACTTTTTAATTTTATGATTGCCTTTTTTTTCAATGAGAATGCACAACTAC